>JAMKCH010010681.1:0-33083 GCA_023653785.1 Ophioderma brevispina
GCAAGTTGAACCATAATCGGTGACACATCACATGTAGTGTATAATCTCGGTCCAGAGGGTGTTTTGAGTCAATCCCACAATGCACCAGTTTTGGAAAATTTCACCTTAATAGGGTCATGTGATCCCATAAAAATTCTATTCTTAACACATAAAAACCCTGACTGGAATGAGCATTAGTACTTAGGAAATTTTGAGCATGATTATGAAATGTCTTGTGGTTCTTAAACTTTTGGAACACTTTTTATCCCTAAGTACTGATGTGTGTTTAGTACAGTACAGTTTAGGCACATTGCTATGCATCATGGATTGATTCAAAACACCCTGTCTGCGGGCCGCTGGATCAGTGTTGGTTGCTGGATGCATGCTCATTCAAATGTCCTGCATATGTATCTCAACATTGATTGGTGGTGGCAGGAGGGGTTTGTTTTGAAGTAGAGAAACAGACAAATCAATATGCATATTTCCTTATATGGCATAATTGAGGCCAAGTCTTGCAACTAAATTATGACCAAGATTATAGGTTAGAATTTTCAACTTGCAGGGAAGTGGGTAGAACACAAACAGTTATGAAAATTATGATCTAATAGTGCTAGCTTAGTTATAAGTGTAACAAATGTTTTTTTGTTCACTTAATTTATAACAGCTAATAATAGTCAGTGGTCAGTGTCTTTGAGAGAAGGATGCTGAGGGACCTTCATAGTAGCCCCTCACAGCTGTTTGACCCCATGCAAATTGTCTCTTTTATTTTTAGAGCAATTTTAAGCAATGGCGACACAATTTTGACAACTGATATAAGTAGGGACATACATGACCTATTACCGCCGCAAAAATTTTAAAAATCCATTGCAGGAATCTTGCCATATAGACCTACAAAGGTCATAATTTGTATGTTATAGCACCCTCTATATGCTTATATCCCATAGAAAGAAATTTATAACTAGATTTTGATGAAAAATCATACTTGCTCGCAATGAAATTTCGTCAAATTTACACAGGATGTAGTTAGTGGCATAAATACTCCAACTTAGTCGTCAGAAGTGTGTTGTCCTTGATATTTTTTGTTTTATCATAATAAATGAGACTTTCAAACAGCTGTGCCTGGGCTGCTGGGAAATAGATAATGTCAACCCAATATTTTTAAATACAAATTACCAACCAGCCTGTCAAGAAGTGTGGGACCAAATGTACATAAAGCATTAATTTGACCAAATTTAGACCATAATTGGTTGCAATCTGTCAAAATTTGGGACACAAATGCACATGTTATTCCATTTTGCCACAGTATTTAAAACCAGGGAGAGGAACTGCAACCAAATATTTCCAGCCAGAGGAGCAACTGTCACCTTCTCCCTACCACTCTAATCAATAACTTACACAAATTAAGGACAAATGCTAAAGGACAGCTCCTTGGTAGTAGAAGGCAATTGCCAGCATCTCAGTGATGTAGGAGGTGACATCATCTATAGAACATTGACAAAAGTTTTGTGAATTCTAATAGACTTAGTCATGTAATCTAGAAAGCCGTTCTTCATTATTAAACCAATTATATTTACTGACCTGTCATTTTTGGCTATCTTGGACAGTGATGGTGAGAATCGAATCATTTTCTATGAAGCTTACTCAATGAACAGAGATGAAGAGGCATATTGACTTCAATCTTGTCTATGATCCCCTTTGGGCACTATACTTTGTTCGATCTCAAGTTTGGGGGTGACGTCATGGCCAGACTCTGCATTCGCTCAAGCGTTTTGTTTGTGCCACCTTTGTTCGCGTGCGTACATGCTGCAATTCCAAAGTCGACGCGTGCGTTTTTTAAGGTGCGAAACCTAACACGCTCAGTGACGTCACCCCCAAACTTGAGATCGAACAAAGTATAGTGCCCCTCATTGGATCGATTCTTGCAATCCCTTCCGAGGATGGTCCCTGCCAAGATACTCTTTGTACAGCAAGTCTACACACTGCTCGTTTGGTTTTGATAATGTCAATAGCACTAAACCAAATAGCAACAACTGTCAACTAATAATCAATCGGGATCACATATGATAGACTTTTTTAAGCTTTTGGGGCCCTCAACCTTCGTCAAGACTTTTATATAAAAACAACTTTGTTCTCTTGATATGCTTCAATTGAATGTCCGTGTGTACCTATGCCCTAAAAAATGGTTGCAGCAAGAACTGCAGTCTACAAGTACTAATCACTCACTCACTGCCAATAAGCTTAGTCATTACAGTTAACTAGTCTTGTAAAATTTAGGGTTCCCAAATAATATTACATTTTGTAATCTTGCCATCTGGCTATGCACATCATTATAAAAACGTCTGCTGCCTAGAGGTGAAAATTTGGTATTTTTTTGAAAATAAAAGAATTAATTTTTTGATTTTTTTTCCAACTTATATTTGGAATCAGCTTGGGAAAGGCAATCAAATGAGTCCTTTCAAAGCCTAGTCCATGGTCAGTGTTTTTGTGGTTTCCCAAATGCAACCACAGAACATTTGGACAAGCCTATAAAATCCTTGACAATATACCGGGGCTCTTAAAAGGGTTAGTGTATATACTGGGGACATCCCTGAAATATTTATCAATGATACAAAAATTGTAAAATGTAAAATCAATCAGGGGCAAAAACCTGCATTTTCGACAAGCCTGTGCAGGCGATGCATGTCAACCGGTAAATTGTTGGGAATCACGTGTTAACCCTCTGTTTGGAGCTGAATAATCAACTCCTGCAGTGTTATTTTTTAGATATTTTTTCCAAATCAATCAAATGAGGAAGAGGTTTAATATGGACCAAGAGAATCTGTACTCCGACCCCCATCTTAGCCCTCAAATTGGTTTGTATTTTTCAGTCTATATGCTGTATACAAACTGAGTACTATAATTGAATCGAGGCTTGGGCCACCATCATTCTGAATTTACACTACACACATGTGAAGTGTGCCACCAACATTGCCCCAGATAGTGACTGTTTATTCAAGGTCATAACCTAACCCAGCAATATGCCTGTGCGTTGAAGGTTTAAGTATAATCCAAAAGATACATTTTATATAACTTTTTTGTATTACAAATCGTGTAATGGATTTAAGAGACCCATTCATTATTTATGCTGGGGGAGGGGATGATAGGGGAGCTTTAAGTTAAAAGAAGGTCACCAGAAAACAATCCCCTCTATGGGCAACTAAATTAATGCCTGTGCTAATTAAAAGGTTTTTACTGAAAAAGCAAAAAACTTTTCTATATTTGTTTATGATATTTTAAAAGACAATGATTTCTTTGACCATTCATTATTTATGCAGAATGGTGTCAGGAAATATTGGGGGTGGGGTATAGTTTTTCTTATATAGTACCATTTTTTCTGCTCCTCCTTCCCGCCCCCATCACATAATGACCATTGCTACCACCTTCTTGTTAAATCACTGTACAGTGTCTGTATTGACCCATATTTATTTCGAACCAATCCCTTATGCAATGCAACAGCCCTACACTGTACTGTGCAACCATTTCTACTTTGGGGATAAAAGAATTAAGGACTATAAAACATTTCATGATCTACAATGAAATTTTCCTTATGTACTAGTGCATTGTGGGCTAAAATAATTATAAACGAAGGACAGGTTTTTTTTATGTGTTAAGACTAGGAGTTTTGTGGGATCACATGACCTTATTGACTGTGATATTTCCCAAAACGGGTGCCATAATGTGGGGATGGACTCAATAAACCAGTTGTATTGACCTTTAGCACAATCATGTTGGCTCTACTAACAAACCTAATATATTTTGTATTATGCAGGTTTGGAGTTGTCAATCAAACTTCCCCATTGCTTTTTTAATTGACAGGATTGAACCCCAACCATCTTCCCTTGAATTACGTAGAGAGTTGCACTTGTTTTTTGTTATTAAATTTACCTCATTGGTCTGACACAAAATGCTAGTGAAAACTGCTTTGTTTTGTAAATAACAGTGAGCTAGTGTTTTGTTTGAATCATGTCTCCCATTTGAGCGGACCCGCAAAGTTTTTTGTAAAGTTGTACTACAAATACTGCTATGCATCAATCTTTATATATTTTGCAAAATGTGTTTCTTTTTTTAAAAGTTTTTTGCTATTTTATTATAATGTTTAAAAAAAATGGTGGTAAAGATTATTATTACAAATATGAATTATTTTATGTTTCTTTCTCAGTTTCATGGGATGCAAGTTTGATTATTTATTTCAGGAAGTTAACTTCCTGCAGGCTATATGCAGAAACGAACAAATTATAAACTGGGATGTTGCCATCTTATGTAATGTCAATTGGAGCTGATGTAAGGTACTGTGAAACACTTGAGCCATTCAGGCTTGGATCTGTCTGGCCCTGAGACTTGTTTATATTTCTTTTTAACCTGGGTTTACCCATTCATTCATGAGAACGCTATTCTTCCATATGAAATCCTTACATTCCTGTAGAAAACTATACCTAATTCTTTCTTCTTCAAAGGTGTAATTTAAATTAGTTGTTCATTAGAGGCTTCTGTAGAGATTTATAACCCCACCCCCACACTGTTAAAAATGACTTAAAATAACAGCATTTTGACTGTTCGCCGGGACTCAACATGCAAAACGACTGAAAAACACGTGATTTTTAACTGTGTGAGTCCACCGGCCAGCAAAACGCTGCTTTATTTTAATGACATTTTTTACAGTGTGGGTTTTAAATTTATACAGAATAGCCTAATGAACAACTTAATTTAAATACCCCTGAACTAGATACTTACTGGCCCTGCAGTGAACACACTGGCCCAACCATTTCATGCTCTGGTCATGAATTTTTCTTGCTATAGAGCCACTTTGTTCATTAGGCTATTCTATTTGAATTATAACCCCCCACTGTTAAAATGATCTTAAAATAACAGTGTGTGACTGTAGCCGGGACTGAAAACGTGCAAATAACTGTAAAAGGGACTCGAACGTGCAAATGACGTAAAAGGGAACTCGAAACGTGCAAATGACTGTCAAAACACCGTAATTTTAACTGTTGGAGTCCCCCTGCCAGTCCAACGCTGTTATTTTAATGAACATTTTTAACATGTGCAAAAACCTTAATTGACCCTATTCACTCACCTGAGTCCATTTGATAACTATCATGGTGGATTTATTCTTTTTTTCTGTACTGGCCCATCGGGCCAGTGGAACTAGGAAACTTACTGGCCCTGCAGTGATTTCACTGGCCCAACATTTTCCATGCTATGGCACTGAATTTTCTGCTTCGCCAAACTTTGTTCAATTAAGGCCTATTCTGTATGAATTTATATTATAAATACCACCACACTGTTAAATGATCTTAAAATAACAACAGCGTTTTGACTGTTGCCAGGAAAACTGAAAACGTGCAAATAACTGTAAAAGGATTCGAAACGTGCAATGACTGTAAAAAACGTAATTTTTAATAACTGTTGTGAGTCCCACTGCCAGTCAACAAAACGCTGTTATTTTAATGATCATTTTAACAGTGTCAGCAAACTTTAATTCACCCCCTTCTCACTGAGTCCCTTGGATGAACTATATCATTTGAAATAAGTCAACTACGATTTAAACCTGGTGCAACATGTGTCCCCTGTTTATGATTACGTAATGACCATCTTAATTCAATATTAGATTGATAAATTTTTACATCCAATTTAATTGAATGCTTCCAGAAATCGGAACTAATACACAATTTTAAGCCGCAGCAAATACATATTGCAAGACCCAGATCTACACCAGTACCCCCTGGCAGCAGGTTCATCTTTTGTAATACTTTAAAGACACTATATAACATAGTAAAACATAATATGAAAAATGAATGAATGAAAATGCTAATAAAACTTATCTTGAAAATGGAAACTCTAATATAGTGCCACTTGAGAACAAGAAAACATTATTGTGCTCCAGGAGCATAATGGTGCCATATCTCTATTTTGCTACCCTATGTATCCATATTCTCCCTGCAGAAGTTGGACTTCAAAATTTTCCACGGAGTGGTATTGCTGCTAAGTCTTTTGAAAAAAATGAATAAATAGGCCATTGAAAATAATCTTCGTACTTCCATGAAGCCCAGAATAATAGTGACATGAAACAATTCAACTTTTAATTCTGACATGGACTAATGCTTGAGTATTTTCTTGATTGTACTTGTACCTTCTGTTTTATGGGTATCATCAGGTTGTTAATTATAGCAAATGTATGCAGCAATGGAGTGGAAAACCAGAATTAGTTGTTTTTAATCTTAAGGGAAAATGGGGGTTTTTTTTGGGTATAGTATGTACTTTTTACTAAGTTACGCATTTTGTTGGGAATATAGTAATTGTATACTACGGCCACAACATACATAGCATTTTTTTTAAATCTGCTCGGGGACCCCCCCCCCCCCCGACCATGTCGGCAAAAATGATTATAATAGAACAAATGAGCAAATTTGTCAATTTTAATTTTTTCAAGGTCATAATTGTTAATAAGTATGCTAGAAACAGGATTTGTCAACATTTGATATTAAAATATTAATTGATGTTAACTCAAACTGTTCAGTCCAAGTGCATTTCACCAGATCAACCTTTTATTCTCAAGCTTTATAGTTATAAAATAGAGAACTGCAGTGACCTTGATGTATAAATGGGGCATTTTAAACATTTTCTGCAGAGTGCCGTCAATTATTAACATTATGAATATATTAAATTAGAGTACACATATAAGATGACAAACTTTGTAAATATTGTGGGGAAGGAAGTTCTAGATAATGACCAAATTGAGTTGAAAGCGGTTTTTTCGTCTAGTCTTGCTTTATGAACAGTAGCCCACCTTTAAGGAGATTTTAGCAAGAACTGTGAATTATGTTGAAAATTATTTTAGTATGTTTTTAGTTATGTTTAAAGGGGCATTTAGGATTCAATCACCTTTTGTTTTATCATTGTTTCACTAGGATATCTGAGGAAAAGCTATTCACACAAAATTTAGTTGATCACGAGTACTTGCAGGTTTTGTGTTAAGAGTCATGGCGTGTTTCCCACAGTCCCAAGGCCAGTTTGTACGCTAACTTTTTTTATTTGCAAGTCAGGGCGGACGAGGTTTTGTGGATCACGAAATTGCCCCTTTAAGTGTTTATTTATTACCACTATTACCATAATTTCTAATGTACAGTAGGTACAATCCATGTTAATAATGTTTAAGTTTTAAAAGTTTGGGTTTTAAGTGTTTTAACTTTGTCGCCCCCCACTGGAGTTTACTATTTAGCCAAATGATTTTTTTCTTTGTCTTAACCTTCAAAGAGATTTAGCTTATTATCAACGAATCTGGCTGGATTAAGGTCTTAAGGCTATCACACTGAGAGGGTGATCGATCCCACTTTTGCGATTTGATCGCTGGTTTTGAAGACTGGTGCAGCCGTTTTATGAATAATAGACATGCATGGAACATACATCTTAGTTACGATGTAAAAAAAAATTCCAAGGAAAGATTTTTATGAGCTACTGCTTTCATGAAAACACTTCTGGGACATTTACGGCCAGTGCGTCGTTGCCTTTTTTAATGCTGAGGTCGATCGATGCAAGTGGATCGATCAAAAGCCTCAGTGTGTGAAAAACCTTATTATTGTGGAATGTTATAAAAGGGGAAGTTTTCTCTCTCAGACAGATGCATAGCCTTTAACTTTCCATTTTAGTACATTTTTTTAATGTGTCTTGGTAATGTTTTTTATTGTTTTCATTTTTAATTTTTAGGGAAAAAATAAGTTGGGCTGCCAAAACAAGCAAAAACCAATTAAAAACATCAAAAAACAAAGTGGACCAAACTACAGTTAAAGAAACACCATTTATACATTGGCATGAGTTACTATTACAACATGTGTTGTTGCTTACTTTGAATTTCTCTGAGACAAACTTTTTATTACTTGGCCGAATAAAACCGTAATTGTCACATGATTTAGGAATGAATAGAGAGAGGTGCAAGGAGAGATATCAAGTCATGTGTCCCCCCCAAAAAAAAAAAAAAAAGTGAAAGTATGATTGTTCCTCTAGTTAAAGCTCTCTATTAAAAATATCCCGCCATCTGAAAAGATTAAGGTGAGAAATGTCTTGGATCAAAAAATGTGAATTCTAATTTCTTTTCGAATAGGAGCCCCCCAAATACAGACTATGCTTTATATTGAATAAAAGCAAATCAAAACACCTTTTTTTTCTATTTAAGACCCATTTTTGTAAGCCAAATACAAGATAGAAATCTATGAGTGTCTGACCAATATTTTGATGGCCGCAAAACCTCTCATTGCCACCTTTAACTTGCAAATTTGCATTTGCAAAAGGAAATAGCAATGTAGTTTTGTAACTGTTGGGTGAAAAAATCCAACCACACTTTATGTATTAGGTAGTGCTAAGAGACTTAGTGAATAGCTGCTACGCAGCGTTAAAAAAATTTTTTTTAATTCTTGGGCCAAAATATTGACCCTTTTGGAGTGAAAACAATCAGTGTCTTGTACAAGTGTGATAATATGAATATGATGATGCCATCCGTCTTGCTGTCCAATTGAGCTTCTTCAGTGGTGTTGCCAGATGGAAACATATGGCTGCCATCGTTGAGAAATCCATCAACAAACAGCAGTGAGACCCTCTACCTTCTCTGAAGTTACTCTTTTTGTGTGTTGGCATATTACAAGAATGCCAGTTTGCCAATCCAAATGGCAGAAGATTTCACCTCTGCAAAATCGTAAAGTGAGCCCCTCTTCTTTACCCAATGTTACAGGAAACAGTTGCACAGCCAACATGTGCCATAGTTTAGCCCTGGAGCTAGCCACACATTTGAACACATATCAAGTTACAAAAGGTTGAGGGGATTACATATGTAGACAGTGGACAGAAACCCCTGGAAACGCAATTATTAAAGTTGCCACAAGTGGTGCCTTAAGGGAGAGGGGGCCAAGACAAAGTTTGTACAGGGGTCACATCTTTAAATTGAATCCAATCATAGTTGAAAAAGCACAACCACGTTATGTAGTCTAACCATAGGAGGATTCAGAAACATGTCATAGTTTTGTAATATGTACAACCTAAATTTCAGAGTTATATGCTAAAACAGCAAAAATCAATAAAAGGTCAATTTCAGTTGTACAGGGGGGTTCCAAATTTAAAGTTGCTGGTGGGGGGGGGTGGGGGGGAGAGTTGCTTTCACAATTTGGATAGCAAATTGTGCAAATTATTGGTGGAGCTCATAGGATTAAAATCAGGAATAGTTTTGTCCCTCAAATTCTTGCTTAAGAAAGTAGGGGGAACCAAGGTCAATCCCATTGCATGCAATGGAACGGTTGACCTTCCGTTGGCCCCTACAAAACAAATCGGAAACTAAGTTATTTTAAGACAGTAAACTATTCCTTATTTTAATCCTATCAACTCCACATAATTTCAAAACCATTTTTTATCACATCGAGGCAACTTTTAAAATTTGACCCTGTAGCACTGCAAATGACCCTTAATTATTGATTTTTGCTTTTTTTTTAGCCTATAATCGATCTTTAGGCTGTACATATTACAAACTATACCTTTTCTGAATCCTATGGTTAGACACATAATTGTTGGTGGTGCTTCTTAACATGATTGAATCAATTCAAAGATTTTGGACCCTGTACAAACTTTGTCTTTGGCCCCCTCTCCGTTAAGCACCACTTGCGGCACTTAAAAATCGCGTTTTCGGGGTTCCTTCAGGCTAAGCCACAATTTAAATCACTCAAACCTTTTGTACTTTAGATATGTTACAAATGTGTGCTACTCCGGGTTATAGTGTTTATAATAACCACCATGGCCACAGACAACTTTAAAGACACTATAATTGTGACATAGATGTCCATGTTTTTGTTCTTTTCAGATGTAACATTCATAGGCTACTGTAATATTTGCTACTTTAATAAATTGCCCCGGCATAATGTTACAATTCCAATCAGAACCACGGATAATTGGCAATGAATGTATGCAATTTTTTAAGTCCGTATTTTAATTTTGTTACTATTTTGATGTTCTGATTATGTATATTAATCAAACTTAAGTTATTGTTACCATGTTTACTAAATGTCTATTTTGTTAAATATATTCAATTTTGGGGCACCGTGCAGCAAAAATTAAAAGTCTTATGTAACTATATGTATACTTGAAAGAAGAATATATTTTAAGCTTTTTGTTTTTTGTAAATTGTAAATGTGTAAACTGGGAACCTTTTTTTTTTTTTTTTTTAATTTTTTATCGTTTTTATTTTTTTGTAACTTTTGTAAATATAAACATATTTAAATATTTTTCTCTTTTTGAATTTTCATGTTTGTTTTTTTAGCAGTGATTGAGTCTTGAAGGTATGGTGGGAAGCTTGTCCGCCCAGCTGGCTATCCATTCATCCAGTGTCCTCCCGAGCGTCGCCCAGAATGGGGCAAAATTTCCAACTCGTCCCCCAGCGGGGGCAAATTTCGTAGTCCTCCCGGTTATTCTCCAATTAAGTCTGACTTGACGAAATGCGCGTTTGAAAATCGCTAATGAACTCTAATTTGCCCAAATTTAGGCTGAAAAGTGTCCATTCCCCTGAAACAGAGGGAAGAAAATGCATATTTATGTTTGGTTCATATCGTCCCGATTTTTCGAGCCAGAGGGCAACTTCCCCCCCCCTGCACCCCTGTCGGTACGCCACTTTTTCCATCCACCGCCCATCCATCCAAACTTTAGGATTCTCATGCAGTCTTTTATGGATTTTGATTTTTGATGCCCCTGATGGGGTGATCATAGGTGGATGGGCAAGAAGTGTTCTGGGAATATGAGGTCAAAGGTCATCTTAGGGTTATTTAAGTCATTTGTCTGAAATGCTTGTACAGAAGTGGTGTGGGTATTTACTGAAGTTGTGGAGAATTATTTTTGTCCCCCTTGAGGGGCAGTCATATAGTTTCAGGAATAAGAGGGTCAAGGTCCTAGGTTATTTGATAATTTGCTCAGGATAATCCTGTGGGCAGGTTAATAGGAATGTGTTCATATCATGGATAACAGTCAATTCGTAATTTTCTAATCCATAACGGGCAAAATTACAACACGGTAGGTCCTGTGGGAGGGCAAGTGATGCACATTTGTGTCATAACCTTGAAAGGCACCTCCCTGAATTTTGGAAATAACAATTTATGCCAGGATCACAAAATCCCTTTAGCAATTCTTTACATGTTTCCTGATTGAGGCTAAGTACAACAAAATTGGCCCGGTAGCCCGAGAGTTAACTTTCACCCTACAGTCATTCACCCAAAAATGGGTCAAAATATTTGACATTTTACTGGAATAGCTTAAAGGGAAGACAACTCTCTTACATTCCCATAGTATTTTTCCAAATTAAAAATTGAGAGAAAAGAAGAAACAGCAAATATTCAAAGATATGACCCCCCATTACTTGTAGTATAAAGTGTCCATTCTGACAATTATGACAAAAATACCCCTTTTGTCTTTATAGGATGTGTTTTGGGTCATAGGTCCAACATGAACAATCTTCTGATTTTTGATGATTTCTTGGTTTTTCTGATTTATCAATCAACTGATATTCCTTTAATACATAACGCAATGCATTGTTTTGAAGGTATATGGTGACTTCATCTTTTTTAATATCCAAACTCAGACTTTCACTTCAAACTCTGACATCTCTATTCCATCTACAGCTCATATTTGTCAGATTCATTTGAAATCACCTTCATCCTACAGGCCCTAATCATCCGCTATACAACGTATATGAGATATCTTGACAACATCATCCCTCTCTCTTTCTATATCGTCCCTTACATTTCATACCTAGCACTCTAATACATCCACCCTCTTGTCTGTTTTCCTAAGCTCGTTTTGACGACTACTAAGTTTCACCTGAATGGACCGTTTAAAAAACATAAAGCTCATATTCCTTGGGGTAATACTAACTGCAGAATTCTCCTTTCATTGACTCATGCCTCTCGAGATCTCAACTCATGCCCAGCATATTACCTGTGACTGATCATCTTTCGCCCCTGGGTATGACCTGGTATCCACACTGGTAGCTTACAATAGAAGAAATGGTGTAACTGATGGACTGTTTCGAGAGCTGAAGCTTGCCCAGACGTGGCTCTCAGACTCTGTAACCAAATATTTGATCATTAAACATTGGTCCCATTTACAGAGAGGCGGCAAAAAACATCGTTTGTTGTAAAGTAACAGGCAGAAGCATGTTGCATGTACATGATACAATGGCCAATGGTATGCATTGGAATACGACAGTTGCTGAAGACTTTAGTTCTATGTTTTTGAGCATCTTTTAGAACCAGGCATGTGTCCTGCATAAAATGTTGAACTTCAAAGCTTCGGTCTCAATATGCACAATAATCCGTGCCAAAAGTAGTCGCAGCCTAAAGACGCATTAGGTTCTATTTAACTATTATGGAGCTCTTGGATTTTGGTCGGTACCCACCCATGCTCGTGCCAAAAATAGAGGGACTAGAAATGCAGAACTACGCTGGGGTATCACATTCACAATTATCATGTTCTAGGCCACCAAACGAGGTGTCTATAAGATGAGAGTAAAAGCGTTACAATCATCTTTAGAAATCTCAATCGTCTACGCATTTTTTTGCCGCTCACAAAGAAAACATAAGCGTACCAACAATAGAAAGCCTTGGCTGCCTCCGCTCTTCCACATACTGTGGGTGGCCGCTTTGGGCATCTACCAATCGTAGTGATACAAATGATGTATGTGTTAGAGGTGGCACGGTGTAATAATAGTGCACCGGTGTAATAATAGTGCACCTGCTCAGATACTCTTTTTTCCCATAATGTAATGAGCGCTTAGGTGAAAGATGTATTCATTGAGGCTGTTTATTTAAATCAAGACACTGACGTGTCATTTCATTTCGTTGTGTGGCCGGGGTTTAGGACAACTTTAACCACCCAATAGCACCAACATCCAACAACTGTATATCTTATGCCGGATTGTTTGTATCGAATTGAACATTATGTTTTATCCATCCCCAAACTAATACTATTCGTGCAATATATCGAAATGTTCAGCGCCCAGGCACGACGCTGGTTTTGAGGGCTTCACCCCCTTGAGTCCTACTAGGAGTTTCAAATTCAGTTGTGATTGTGACTGCTTCAATGATACAAATAGGAAAAAAATACCTAAAAGATCATCAAAATCACCCTGAGTGTGTATTTATTTCTTGCAGGAGTCAATGTGCTTATTTTTTGAAGGTGATTTTATTCACATTGAGAATAGGTCCTGCAAGGTTATAATTTCCTGCACTTATTTTGTTTTCTAGCTGAAATTATAGTGCGCGGAGGAGATTTTTTTTTAGGCTACCAATTTCTCATCAAATTGCACAGTGGTCGATTGTAACGACCACATACCGAGAATGTTCCGAAGTTTTATTGGACACACAATACAAAAGAAAAACAACAAACCTTGTTTTGAACTTGCCTGCGATCCTATCATAGTTTGTCCCCATAGCAACACCGTTCTTTGATTTCTGTCGTGCACTGGACAGACAAAGTACTAAATCATCATATCATATACTAAAGACGGCGTATTGGCTTATTCACTTAGAGTGAATCTAATATCCTTGGAAAGCATTCCAAATAATGCAAAAAACCGGGGTTCGAAAAAAATTGGGGGCGCCTCTTTCTGGACATCTCAATGTCCTCTTTTATCTTTGGAATATGGTAGTTAGTGTGGACTGGGGGGGCCTTTTGCTTTCAATTTTAAAACTAGCTTGACTTGCAACAAGTCTTTCGCATTGGTCAACAATATTGGCAGTATGAGTGCTTACCCACCACTCTGATATAATGACTGCTCTTGTTGGAAAGCGAGTTTGTATAACAGTGTCAGAAGATTGACAACAATTTCTATCCACTATAATACTCTCTACCTTCAAAGTCAGTCACTGGCACCTTTTCAGAAAGATATGCAATCCTTTCAATTTGCTTGCAAATGAATAGTCTAGGCAAGTTGGGAAGAAATAGAGATATATTTACACATAAATAAACAAGCCCCCAAAAAGATAGGGTACATTTGATATAGTCTAAAGACAACCAGGGAATTAGTAGGCTAACCTTTTAAGTTTGCCTAACTTTAAAGGTGGCACGAGAGATTTTGAGGGCGCCCAATATTGTGGTCATAATATAATTTCCATATAGATTAGACACTCAATAATTATATTTTCTTACCTTGTTTTGGCTACAGAAATGGTCTAAAATAGAGAAAAAGGTGATTTTATGAATTTTGCTTATTTTCAATAGAAAACAGACTGAATTTTGTATTTTGGCTCCTATACGAAATTAGAAATTTCACAATTTTTGAACCAAAGAAACATTTCCAGCTTAATCCCTTTTCAGATAGGGATCTTTTTTGATGGAAAGCTTTACATCAGTCAAAAATCAGTACTTTTGAGTACTTTTGATTTTTTAGGGATACACTGATATGTTGGACATCCCATTGCACCTTTAATCAACAAATGTTGTCTATTAATATATGAATATCATAGAACCTTGTTACTCATTGATCATTAAAACCATAAAGGTCATGGACGGTCAAACCAGGTGCATGCCTTGAGAATCAACTCTAGCATGTGTTTTCTTTATTACACGCCATTTCCGCGTCGTCTGCTTGAATTAATGTCGCCAGTGACATTAATTACAAATTTTCGTTTACCCATAAGCGTGCTGATTTGGGCCTATACAATTTCAGGTCATGGCTAATGTATTAACAGCTTTACAACCATGCAAAAATAATAATTTTGAAAAATATCTTGAGTGTCACTATTTTTCAAATTGCCAGTGTCTCTTAATGACAGCTCTGGCTGGGAGGTGATTTGTATTATTTATGTTGTTGTGCGCCTATAATGTAATTAATAGAGGCCCTTTGCCATCGCGTGGAAGAATTTGTCGCTTTGCCGCCTGTTTACGCCCTACTAGATTTTTCATGGCTTGCTTGATTGTCTAAAATTACAGTTTGCAAGCGTGTCTTATTGATGAAACTCATGAAAATGGATTTGAAATTTTTTTGTGTAAATGTCATTTTGGGAAGTGTTTTGTTGCGGAATCCTGATTTTCAGTGTATAAATTCGCATGTGTGTCCGATACTTCGTCATTATGAAGATTCGCGAGGGCATTGTTTGTTATCGGATATCCGTACCTAGTTCGTGGGAGCGTGTGGATTTTCGGGCTATTGTGTCGTTGCGTCCCAAGTGATGTTGTTTTTGATTATGAATGTTGCCTGTATGATGCGGCTGTAAAGATCTACCTACAACATCCCGGCCCTTGCTCATCTTCTCTGCCCGGTCACATGCAACTTACTCACTGTGTTTCCTATTAAATTCTGCCTCTGTCGAGCCAAAGATCTGTGTTGTTTATATTATTTTATCCAGTATATATATAGAGTCACTTTTATGACATACTTCATGATTACATGCCCTCAAAATATCCAAAGTTTGATCCATGTAAAGATTCCCCCGATAAAACGTTAGGTGCATAGAGATAGTGGCTATAAATATTCATGAACTCTTCACTGGGTTACACCAGGGAGTCATATCATGTTTACATTCATTTGGGTTTCCCACGGATTTCCCTTGAGGATCACATGACCCGCTTGACACTCAGCCTCGTGTCCGTGTTTGAGCTAACACCGTAAGTGCCAAGCCTTTTGAACAGTTGTTGAAAAGAATCCAATAACCATAATTTTTTATTGCGAGAACCAATTCAATTCCATCGGTATTTAATTCTAAATAAGTACCTATTCATTGTTTATTTGTGCGAGATTAAACTTATATGCCTTGTGGTTAAGATAGCATATATGATTAAATCTCAGCAATGCGGTTAGGCTACCTATCAAAAAGCTGATCATTTTACACCACACTGAAATTTGAATCATTTGACCAATATATAAGTCAGGTTAACGTCACAGTTTTGGAAGCCTTTGTGCTCAATTCTCTTTCGACTTTTTTGACTTTTACAGGATTATTGTTGTTCGGGCAAGTTCAAATATCAGCTAATGGGTTATGGTTTACTGACTTTTACTCCCAAACGAGTCAATATATTATCAAAAAAAGTAATTACTCGACCATATTCATTTACAAGTTTTATTTTACGTTTCATAATAAAGGAACGACAACAATTAAAGATATTGTCAATCTTACACAATGTCGACAAACCAGTGGAATGCCACTCGCACCATTTCCACAAAGCTCAAGGTGATGTTCGATCGATTGCTTCCCCAGTCCAGCCTTAGCCCAGGTCAACGACTTGGACAGCCCTTATGGCATTACCTGCCAACATGAGAACCCAAAAATCAGAATGCGTGTGTTGCAAACACCTGATCATGAAAGCCCTTGTGGGTGGTGTGTATTTGTGGCCATTTTAAGGCCTCTAGATGGAGTACACAGCCCTGATGTTACTGGATTTTGTGTTTCTGAAGCTGCAAGAAGTGCTTTAGGAGCCAAGGAACATTCAGGGACTTTTCTGGCAAGTATTTAAAGATGTTGAAATTTCAAAAATAGGGAATCCAATTTTTTTGCAATTTTGAAAGTTCAAAATAGGGATTATTCCTATAAAACAGGAAAGGTTGGCAGGTATGCTAGGACGCTCCACCGTTCAAATCACTGGCGAGTTTTCCCTTCGCATGTCGAGTTTCATGCGTTGTATATCGAGTTTACCCCGATATATTTCGAGTTTACAGCGCTGCTATATCCATGTGCCGAGTTCATAACTCATGTCCAAAATAAATCAATGTCCAGAATAAATCATGCCGAGATTTAAATAAATCGGACATGATTTTTTTCAACATGTGCATATTATGGACATGATTTTTTCTCAAAGAGCAAAACTCGACATGATTTTGAAACGCGGCATGATTTTTTTCTGGGACATGAAGGAAAACTGGACATGATTTATGGCAACTCACCATATAGAGAGCAAAAATCGATGTATAGAGGGCAAACTGGACAGATAGCGCTTGTAAACTCGACATTATAACGCTGCACACAAAATCGCCATATGGCGAGGAAAACTCGATTACACAGCACGTGAAACTCGAAATGCGCGGGAAAAGCGCCATGATTTGAACGTGGAGCGTGCCTACCCGCCGCATATTGCGCAGTCTAAAATTTTTGGAACAAAGTGATGCGCATGCGGTGGGAACGCAGATATAGTCCGGTGGGACCAAGTCCGGGGCTCCATAGCCGTAACGGATAAAGCGTGAACTAATGTTGCGTACCGAGTCAATGAATCGCTTGCCCCTATTGTTCCCATTGTTCCCGGACTATGAGAACGCCGGGGGGACAAGGTAATTCTACACCAGGGGTACCGCTACAGTTCTCTCTCAGTACTCAGTCAGAACCCCTTATGATCCCCTTCAATTCCGTTGAATAAAAAAACACAATCGACCAGAAATAACCTTAGTCATATTTTCTGTGTTATTTTTTAGTACATCTCTTTTCAAATGTTATTGAACATACAATTACATCAGTTCATATGGCGGGGAGCGGACCATGCAACGTTAACATAGCTTACATTCATACGTCATTGCAGAAACAAAAATAAAAACCGGTAATTAAAGGTGCAACGAGAGATTGAAGCCCACCCAAATATTGCGTCATAAATAGTAATTAATATAGATTAGACACTCAATAGATTTCTTACCTTGTATTTCGATACAGAAATGTCTTAAAAGAGAGAAAAGGTGATTTTGATTGCTTATATTTCAATGAAAAACATAGGATGAATTTCTGTATTTGCCTCTATACGAAATGAGAAATTTCACAATTTTTGTACTAACGAAACATTTCTCAGCTTAATTCTTTCAGATGGAGATATTTTGATGGAAAGCATTACTCAGGGCAAAAAATCAGTACTTTCTATTTTAGGGGACACATGATAGGTGAAATCTATCGTTGCACCTTTAGGTCAGAATTCTTTTTAAAAAAAATCATTTTAGAAATGACTAACATAGATTGGAAATCGAAGTAAATCATGTTCTGGATGGGATTGGATGGGTACGTTCAACACTCCTGGTGGAGTAAAGGCGAACCGGAAAATGTGCCGTGTGCGCATGAAATGAATATGACTGTAGGTTCGTGATGTGTGCTTTGAATTCTTGGATCTTCGATGTTGCCAATTGATTCTAGGTAGACTGTTCCAGTCCTTAAAGTTCTTGGTAGGAAAAGAGAGAATTTTAGGCAGTCCTTAGTTGTTGTATCTCAGTGAATGCTTTGCTGTGGCCCTTCTGGTAGTGCGCGGTGGACCGGGCGCAGCAGCGTTCGAACAGGGATGGACAGGGGACCATTAGTATGACTTCTGAAATATGGAGAGTCTTGCCGTCTTGCGCCGTTGCACAAGGGTACACCAGTTTAAGTCCTGGAGCATTTGTGTGTGACACTAGCTCTTTTGTCATAGTTGTTTTTGACGAAGAGGGTGGGCTCTTCTGGTACAGCCTCAACTCAGTTGGTTATCTGGTCCCTGTTACGGGGCGTCCCAGAGGGTGATTGAGTCAATCCCACAATGCACTCAGTTTTGGGGAAATTCCCTCAATTGGGTCATGTGATCCAACAAATATCATATTCTTAACAATGAAAACCCTGACTTTACACCCATTTTAGCCAAGAAAGCATTAGTACTTAGGGAAATTTTAGCCTGATTATGAATTGTCTTGTGGTCTTAAAATTTTTGAACACTTTTCTCCCTTAAGTACTGAAAGTGTTTAGTACAGTAGGTTATAGGCCACATGCTATGCATCCTGGATTGATTCAAAACACCCTCTGCGGGGTTGGTACAGACCGCTGAGTTACTCCAGGGAAGGTCGTACCAGAGATCTGTAAGCCAAGACCTTAATGTCTTCTGTGCATGAGTGTATAGTAAGTTCCTTTTTATGAAGCCCAATGCCCTGTTGCCCTTTGCTGCAATGTTGTTTATGGGTTTTTTCCATTTAAGATCATTGGAGGTCTCTACGCCCAGGTAAGTATGTGAGTCAGTTTCTTGGAGGATAGTGTGTTGCAATGAATTATATGTTTAGGATTATGAGAAGAGTTATTTTGCGAACAAAGCATTTCTCTGGATTGAAATTCTTGCCATTTCTGTTCCCATGCTGAGAGTCGGTCAAGGTCAGCTTGTAACTCGTCCCCCCTGCGGGGGGGTTTTTTCCCTAGGTCATTAGGTAATGTCCTGTAAATAACACAGTCGTCGGCAAAAAGTCGAACGGTGGAGGTGATATTGTCCGGGTAGGTCGTTTATGTAAAGTAAGAAAGGGAACGGACCGAGTACGTGCCTGCGGACGCCGATGGACACGTACACAGTCCGAATGATAACTCAACCACAACCCTTCTTCTGCTGTCTATGCATTAGGAAGTTAGCAATCCAATCATATGTCAGTCCTCGTATACCATAGTGGTCACGCGTTCAGCAAAGCCTATTGTGTGGAAACAAACATCAGAAGGCTTGCTGAAAGTCCATGATGATAACAGCGGTCTGGCGTTTTTGTCGAGGACATGAGACGAAGTTGTGAGTCGTCAGTATGAGTTGGGACTCGCACGATCGATTGCGGCGAAAGCCATGTTGGTCGGTCAAGATGTTATATTGGTCAAGATGGCCGGCCCACCATGATATTAGAATGTATAACATGCTCCATAACCGTACAACTTATAGACATCAGGGAAACCGGTCTATAGTGGCAGGCTTTGTGCGGTCCCCTTGCTGAAGATTGGAGATATGTTCGCGCATCTCCAATCATCAGACAGAATGCCTGTTTTTCAATGAGAACGTCTAAAGATGGTAGTGAGCGCTGGAGCGATCTCGGCTGCACCCATCTTTAGAATACGCGCAGGTATGTCTCAGGTCCGGTCGATTTAGTCCTGTCAAGGTCAGCAAGGAGTTTCTCAACACCATCAGTCTGTAGGTCAATGTCCGCCTGGGTGGAAACTTAATAGATCTATAGTTTGTAAATTGGCCTTTCCTGTGTGAATATGATTTGAATTGGTGATTTAACACCTGTGCTTTCTTGTTGTTCTCGGTTAGAAACAACCTCTGATTTTAAGGTAGATATACCACAAGTGTCATTTTTTAGACTTTTACTCAAATACCAAACTTTTTGGTGATTCACCCCCAAATAGTCATGATATATTTTTCTGTACTTTGCTCTTGTGAACGGGTCACTAGTTTCCTCAGGAATCGGAAAGTTTCCCAATCCTCAGTGGTATCATCTTACTCTACACTCTTGCACGATTGTATGCTTTGTTCTTGTGGCCCGAAGGGCCACGTTTGGACTTTATAGAAGTTGCACGGCCCAGGGTAATTTTTTGCACCTGAAGCACACACTGAAGGGAACCTTTTTTCTCAATATTCCTTGATACGGGTCTTAAAATCTTCCCATAGCTCATTTTCTGTCACATGGTCTAAAGCAATCTCATAAAAAACGTGCTCATTTCTGACAGATCATGTTTGATGTTAGTCCAGTTTGGCCTTATGATATGAAAATATCTTTCTAGGCTTGCACTTATTGATTTTTGAATCAATTGGTATTAAAGTAAAAGGGATACCATTGGTGATCACTCATACCATGCACAGACACAAGGCGTCTCATGTGACCTTAGTGACCCCATTTGACCTTGGTGCCCCCTGTGACCTTGTTGACCCCATGTTACCCTTTGTTACCCGATGTGACCTTGGTGACCCCATGTGACCCGTGGTTAACCCTCGGTGACCCATTGACCTCAGTGACCCCATTGACCTCCGTGAATCCCCATGACCCGCCGTGACCCATGTCATGGAGGAGGCTGGGGTTTAGGGAGGATGAAGGGTGAGGTGTTTGGGGAAAGGGTGGGTTTTGGGAGGGGGAAGGGTGTTGGGGAGGGAGGAAGGGTGGGGATTGGGAATTGAAGGGTGGGGGTGGTTTAGGAGGGAACAGGTGGGGTTTTTGGGGGAAGGTTAGTGTGTTTTGGGAGGTGGAGGTGCGTCTGGAGGGGTTGGGTGCATCAGTGAGGTGAGAGGTGGGTTCATCAGGAGGGGACAGGGGTAAGGTTCATGGGAGGGAACGGGGTGAGGTGATCTTTTTGACTTCATGTGACCTTGATGACCTCATTTCAACCTTTCACCTTTGGTAGGCCATTCATTGGGGAGGGGTTCGGGTGCATCTGGCAGGAGCGGGGAGGGACGCTATTTTTTATGAGCAAACATTAACTTTTAAAATAAAGCTAATAATAGGCCACTGCATCATTGATGCTCTGGTTTTTCACACCAATTCAACCTAATTGGGATAAAGAGCCCTTTTTAATGTGGCATTTTTGTGGGAAAGGTCAAATTTAAAATATCCCCTTTTGACAAAAAGCTGCCTCTGTGCTTCCAGTGCAGTTACTGGCTTGTGGAATATATGGTAAACTTTTTTTCTCATAGTACTGAACAACCAAATCAAATGTAACAGAACAACAGGCAACTAACAAAAACACCTTCCCCATCCACCACCCCCCTGGTATAACACATTCATTTTACTTATCTACTGCCCTCTTGTGCAGGTGCGTAGCCAGCTTTGGGGGGGAGGGGCAAATGGGGGCACATAGATTTTCAGGGGTGGCAACAAATATTAAAATTTTGTTAGTATAGTAATTGGCCTACGTAAATCACTAATTTTTCAGGGGGAAAGATTCCCCACCGGGGGGGGCAGGGCCCCCCTCTGGCTACACCACTGCTCTTGTGAACTCGGCAGCAGCAGCAACTAACAACTATTTGCAAACTAAAACTGTTAGTACTGCACATTTGTTAAAGCAATAACAGCAACATTTTGAAGAGTGCCCCCATTTTAAAAATTTGATATTTTTGCACAATTCTGTTGGTAATAGTCTAGGAAACTAAACTTGCGAACGGGAAATGCTCAAAATGCGTAATTTATCATAAAATACGTCGATTCCTTAACTATAGAATTTGAGATCGCCAAACCGTACTTAACGGCAGAGCTGAAATGCTAAGTTTCTTTCCGTCCATGATAAAATTAGTGCCACCTCACGAAAAAGGACCTATAAATGGGACTTGCCTGAACCAAATAAAGCCACGATGATAGCGTCTATAGTTACAGTACACCGTTTTTTCCCCGGGTATTTCATATGAGGCAGGGTTCTGGAACGAGCATATGGAGAGAATCATCCACATGAGGAGAATGACTGGGATCAGAGGGTGGAGGCTGATGTGGTGGAAGGGCTTTGAGAGAGCAGTCGGGAAGAAAGTGGTGAAATGCCAATTGGAAATAAAACATGAAAGGCGCTGGACCTCGGAAGTGAGTGTTTTAGAATGATACGCGATGGAGAGATAGGGATTGGTGGATGATGGAGTTGTGTCTAGAAAGGGTTTTAGATGGAGGAGGAATGCCGTTGGAGTGGGCTGTGAGTGTGTTCCAATTTTTAAGGGGAAACAGGATGCATGACTGTGTGCGTACGGGGTGTTAATTGTTGTAGCATGCGATTAAAATTGTGGAGAGGGTAATAGAGAATAGAATTCGGAGGATGTGAAGTGGATGATATCAATTTGTTTATGCAGGCAGGGAACGATAGATGAGTGTTCATTTTGAGGAGGATGCCAGAGGAATTCGGCAACAGGAAGAAGCTGTATGTGTCTTGGTGATTTGGAGAAGGCCTTTAATAAGATCCGAGGAAAGTGATGGAGTGGGCGAAATGAGGAATAGGGGTATACCAGAAGTGGGTTGTAGCGCGTGATGAGTCTGTATGAAGGAGCAAAAAACAAGAATTAGAGTGGGTTGAGTTTGTCTGAGGAGTTTGAGTGAAGGTGGTGTGCATCGGGGTTCTGTGCTGTCACCGTTGGTGTTATCAATTGGTTGATGTTGTTACGGAGAGTGCAAACGAAGGTTTGATTGAGTGAGAGTTGCTTATGCTGAGTTATTTTTAGTTTTAATGTGTGAGACAATGGAGGGTTTGAGGGAGAATTTTTGGAAGTGGAAGAAGCATTTGTAAGATAAGGGCCTGAAGGTAAACCTTGGAAGACTAAAGTTGATGGTGAGTGGGGAGAGTGGAGGTAGTAGTGAGTGAGGTGGACCCATGTGGCATATGTGGAAAGAGGGTGAGGCAATTCAGTGTGGTGTGAGAAATGTGGGAAATGGATTCATGGGAGATTGCACAAAGATGAAGAGCGTGACCCCTAGTTTTGGGCAAGGGACTTTGTGTGTGAAGATGCAAGAATGTAGTTGAGGGAGGGGAAGGGGTGGGAAAGTTGTGTGACGGGTGGAAACCGTGAGGGAGTTCACAATACCTAGGGGAACAGGATTCGTGCGGGTGGTGGATGTGAGGCGGCTGGACATTTGCCAGAGTAATGTTAAACGTGTGGGTGAAAATTTAGAGAATTTGGGAGAGGTGTACTATGGGATAAGACATTTCCTTTGAAGATGAAAGGGATGTGTACAACAAGAGTTGTGTGAGATCATGATGCTGTATGGGAGCTGTGAGACATGGTGCCTGGTTAAAATGGATGGGGATTTTGAGAAGGGCATAGAGAGCAATGGTGAGAGCTATGTGTGGTGTGAAATTGATGGATAGGAAAAACTGAGGATTTGATGCAGATGTTTGGTTTGGAAGAGGCAGCTGAACGACTGGCGAAGTCTAATGTGACGATGTATGGGCACGTGCTGAGTAAGGATGAGGAGCATGTTTAAAAAGGGATTTTGAGTTCGAGGTGGGTGGTTTGAGTAAGAGGGGCCGACCAAAGAGGACATGGAGGAAGCAAATGGAGTAGGAGGGTTGGGTTAGTATGGGGGATGCATTGAATCGGGTGAAGTTGAAGGAGGAGTAAGGGGCGATTGCCTTACGAATTGTGAAGTGGAATCCTGCCACCCCCGGTTGCGGGACAAAACCGGAATTAACAACTTTGATTTACTACTACTACATTTCCAGCAGCTGTTGAATTAGTATTGGAGATCTCCGATAATTAATTATTCTAATTAACAAATTCCTTCCTTCCTTTGCAACACAGACATTTTCGAGCTTAACCATTCACAGACATAGTTTACTTCAGCCAGTTCACCATTCAACCGTGTAAAAATCTCAAATTCATTGAAAAATCGGGGGCGCTCTTCAAAAAAATGTGCTCATATGCTTTAAAAAAACCACCTTCACAGACAACTCCAGGTTAAGTAGGTCCTGAATAGGGATACATCTGATGACATGTCATCACTTGTTTCGAAGGATGAGCTGATATGCCCCATGGGTGAACGACAAGCTAATATTTGCCTGTCTACCAGTTCTCTTGACATACATGCTATTTACATGAACACAATCCTACTGTACCTGCCAGACAGTGACAATACACATTAAAGTGACAGGAGATTTTTTGAGGATACAAATTTCTCTCAATTTTCACTGGATCGATCGTAGACCACCTACCGAGAACATTTCGGAGGTTTATTGAACAAACAAGTACAAAAGAAAACCGCAAACCTTGTTTTGAACTTGCCTGCTATCGCAATCGTCCCCATATAAAACCATGCTTTGACTTTCTGTCGTGCACGACAGAAAGTACTAAATTATCATCTTATTACATAAAGACGGCGTATTCGGCTAATTCACTTCAGGTGTGATCTAATACATTGGTAAGCATTCCAAATATGCAAAAAACCGGGGTTCGACAAAAATTGGGGGCGCTGCTTTCTGGAAATCTCATGTCTCTTTAAAGAGACACTGGCACATTTGAAAAATAGTACACCCTCTAGATTTTTCAAAATTTATATTTCTGCATGGTTATAAAGCTTTTATATACATTAGCCCTCACCTGAAATTATTAAGCCCAAATCAGCATGCGTATGCAGGCGCGGATCCAGGGAGGGGGCGCGCGCCCCCGGTAATTCTGCAAAATCTTGCAAAATCAACCCATTTTGGACAAGTTCGGCCTTCAGCCCCCCGGTAATTTTGACGTTTTTCAAATCCTGGATCCGCCCCTGGTATGGGTAAACAGAACAATTTTATAATTAATGTCACCGGCGACATTAATTCAGCAGATGAGGCAACATTGGCGTGTAACACAAGAAAACACATGCCAGAGTTGATTCTCACAGCATACACACATTTGTTGATTAAAGTTGCGGCAAACTTAAAAGTTAGCCTACAAATTACCTGGATGTCTTTAGCCTATTATCAATGTCCCTATCTGCTTTTGAGCATGTTATTTTTATGTGTCAAATATATCTAATCTAATCTAATCAAATTGAAGAAATTTCATATGTTCTGAAAATGTGCCAGTGCCGCTTTAATAAACCTACTTTGCTGGTGGTATATTGTAGAACAAATGCAGAATTGTATACAATGTGGAAATATTCTTTCTCTAAATAAGATTGAGATATAAATTTTAAAAAACATCAGATTACGGTAATACAGTTTGATGGGCAAAAAGGGAAGTATTAGCTATGTTTCTATTTACCCAATGGTGGCTTAAAGCCACACAAAAATCCCCCCCTCCCCAAAATCCACAAAGGGGAAAAGGTCCATTTTTTGCTGAATTTTCCTCGAACATTGTGAGCCCTTTTTTGACAGAAAATCCACTTTTTTGGTAGACAATGTTCAAAAAGTCACAAAATGACCATTTAAAAAAAAGGTCCATGGCCCGATCGCTAATAGCCTCGTCCCCATAAAGGCCCAGATTTTAACCCGGAAGTGTCAAGGAAGAAGCCTACCTATTTTTCTCATTTACCTGTGAAAAATCTTAGAGCCAAATAATGTTTGTTTTGAAGTTAGGAGCGAAAATGTCCCCGTTTTGGTTGACCAATATTAATTTACACAGTAACTCGATGGGGCTTACAAAATCACATTTTAGCTCTCGGCAATCAAAACACTTGAAATATCAGCGCGAAACATTACATGGGTTTTGGAGTTTTAATGCCAATCTATCAAATGAAACTTCATATCCTTAATCGGACCATCCCCCTTTAAGGGGTTGCTAGGTCAACTTTTGCCAAACAAGTTCCTTTTTTAAAAAAAAATAAGGTCCACTTTTTTCGAAGTCCCGCACCCCCCCAAATAAATCCTGTGTACGGCCCTGCAACCAGCTGACTGGTGACCTTCAACATCCTAGAAAAAGTGTACAAGTAGGTATAATTATGTCATAATTTCCACCACAATGCACACTTTTCAACTTTTTTAGTAAAAGAAACTACTAAGGTTTAAACATTTTCACACATTCAACCTGGAACATTATTTTTAAATTTTTCTGAAGCGCAAATCTTCACTCATAATAGAGTTTCAAGGCTTATCAATAAAATGTATGTTTGGATTTTAGATCTATATATTTTTAAATAAAAGATATTCATTAATAAGAAAATGGATGTAAACTCACCATGACATTTTTTTTCAATAATTAAATTGTAGGACACATGAAATCAAAATTTTTGCCACCCTAATTTGTTTTAATGTTGTTTGCCCATTAGCTCTGAAGTTTATCCTTTCTCCATCTCACAACAGAATCCAAGATTATTTTTCTAAAATTCTTTGTACTTTGGTGACGTATGTCGTACTTTGTGCATGTATGATCCAAGTACGCCTCCTCTACACTGGTAATATCAATTAAACCTAAAAGATCTTTAACTTCATACGGTTTCCAGAGTCATTTGTCTATGTCTTACAATTCACATAATCAGATAAGCCACCTAAAGATGAGCCTGCATTTCCGCTTTCCACTTAGATCCTCATATTCCACCATTTCCCACTCGTCTTTGCTAGGTAATTATATCTGTATAGCGTTGAGATCTGTTGAGCTTCGTCTTCTGTTCGTGTGATTGGTCCATATAAGGTCCATCTCCTCAGCCTTCTTCTTCGCGCCATTCTTTTCTTTTTCTTTGCCTTGCAAGTGACAACCTACGTTTCAGTTGGAAAACTTTCCACAGCGAACAATGTCAGCGACTATAGCTATGACTGCAATTACTATTACGGTGCTGCTAGGACAGTGTTGTAGCTGCTTTGATGTTACTTGTACTCTTGGTATGGAAGTTTCACATTTGCATTTATATCCTGGAGACCTGATTTTTGTTTGGCTTTGAAGCTGTTGTCATGGATGGTGCTAGTGGTGGTGTGGTGTGCCTTTGGTTCAATTATTATGGGGCCAGCAGAACAGTGGCGTTTAGCAGTTGGAAAGCTACCTAGTCATAATAACCGATAATGTTACTATTATTGAAATCCAGTTGTAACTGTTCTTGAAGTACTAGTATTACCCAGGTTGTACCAATGACCCCTTGCCTTTTCAAGTAACCAATCGTATGAATAACTGCTTGGGTTGGAATCTCCAGGTAAACAGCTCAATAAGATTTCACTTCCGATGGTGACTGTTGTGGCTATGGTTCTATACTGCATTCAGGATAATTGAATGGGGGTAGATATGTATCTTTGGTACATAAACTTCACCTTGAATACTCTGTGGTTCCTTGCACTCGCTGAACTGATGAAAGACCGGCATGTATACATATAAACCCTCATTTGTTTCTTGCATATAAGTAACTTAAGTAACTGGAAATGGAGCTGTTGGATGAATGAAATCTTGAGTCGGCTTCAACCGCTTGAGTATTCTCAAACATGTCTTTCCATTCAATCTCCACTGTGTCTTTGGATAGTGCTTCCAAGAAGTGTCACGCAATTGGTGCATGATACAAAGACAGATCCCCATATGATCTGTTCAAACAATATATGAAGCATCTACAGTTTGTGCATCACAAGCGCTGATCATTATAAGAGCCAATCCTGCCATTAACGCAATATGTACATTGTAATTTAACATACAATTCACCAACTTGGTTGAATCTTACTTAATTATATATACACCAATACTTAGATGAATATAAACCATAAAATGGTATATGTCATCTCAGCCAATAGTGAAGGAAACATATCACTATCCGGTTGGTGGGGCAGTTTTTCTTTTCAAGCCACCTATTGTCCGTTCTTGTGTGAAACGTCTACCCTATTCCCTTTCCATCACTACTAATTGTGTCTCTTTTTGTTTTGAACTGCCCACCCACTATTTTTGCGAAGGTAGCTTGAAGCCTACATTTTTGTGGAAGTGGTTTTCTAAGCTCTTCAAACAAAGAAATATTCAAGCATTTCCAAAAAAAAGAAATATGAATCAGGTTTTTAACAACCATCTCTGTCTTTGGGGATATGGGATTACAAATAATATCACAGGAAAGACCCATCGCATGGTCGTATCTACTTCTTGAAATCAAAGGAGATAGTTACAAGACAAAAAAAAAGTCTGTTATGCTTGAATGCTTACAGCATATGGTTGGATATTTTGTTGGTGGCAAGCATAGCTGGCTGTCATTCAAAATATAAAAGAAGTTGTGGTTTATGCAGAATGGTCATTTCATTGGGTCAAGGTTGAATTCCAGAGACATAATAACGTCAATTTCTTGAATCAAGTTAGAATACAATGTAAAGGTATAGTCACACAGAAGACGCTCCGACCCAACCACTGCCCGACAATGCCAGACTAGACTTCATTTTTTTTCTGCAAATGGCTTCAAATGCTTGTCAAACTTGCAACATTTACAATTTTTTTAATCCCGCCTCATGGATGAATTAGGTTCTTCCTTGGCTAATTTCCCCGTCGTCAACGATACAATGGATGCTGAAACGCCGAGAAGTAGGCGAGACCGACCGCTCATGGAATCAACATGATCAGCATGTTTAAATTGGCGATGCCACTTGTCAGCAGGAATCCCCGATAGTCGCCGACCTGAAACGACGCACAGGGGTGTTTTTTGTGATATGTGTCGCTGTCACAAAAAGTGATTCATACTCTCTTAAAATGAAAGAGTGAAAAATCACTCTGAATTCCGAGTAATTATTAAATTAACTCCAATCGAGTGGCTTTTAGCTCTAAAAGAGTCGAAAATGCAGCCTGACAAACAAACCTTAACTCAGTTGTTACCGAGCCACTCCTGTTATCGAGTGGGCTGAAAATGCCACTCTTCTTCGGAGTAAGGCCCACTCTGAACTCTTATCAAACGGCTTTTAGCTCTAAAAGAGTGAGAAAAATGCTCCCTCTTTTTCGGAGTGAACTTATAGCCCAATCAGAACGCCACGCAAATCGTGTGATTATTTTAGAACAACATGGCGGACGAGTAAGGCGAGACCGTCAGCAAATGGTGGCCGAAGTTGAAATTAGTGAATAAATCATATAGATCCTTTATGGTGAGTATATTGTCCTGTGTCGGTCACATTCATAGCATTTAACAGACAAAGTGTGGAAAGCATTAAATGTATTTAGTACTGTAATAATCACTCTTAAATACGGGTAGTCTGCGCCAGGCTAGGCCATGCCTGTGGCTGTACGAAACGCACAATCATGCATGTCACGGGCATTCATGCCATGATCTGCACGTCATGCATGCCACAATCGGCATGTCACACACTGAATCATGCCAATGATGCGCCACAATATTCATTCATGTCACGATTCTATGAATTATTACCTACACATACAATATACTCACCAAACAAACAAAATTCACAATGAATCACAACTCTAAAAGAGTGCATTGGCTAGTTCACGCTTTCCCCCACAGCTCTAAAAGAGTGACTAGTTCACTCTAAAAAGGAGTGATCACTTCACTCTTTGCTTAGAGTTATTTTGTTCACTCTTTATTTAGAGTGGATCTCACTCTAAACGATGCGTCACTCAGCTGGCTCTTTTTTGGAGTGAGATTTCATTCTTTTAGAGTGTTTTTTCACTCTTTCGTTTTAAGAGAGTAGCCTTCCTACACATGAGTTTTGTGTTTTTTAACATTTTTTCAGAGTTTTAAAAACTTTTTTACTTAAAAGTAGTCTAGCAGTATAAAAACACCACAAAATTCAAATTCTTAGTCATACAATCTAGGTAAAATTAAAAAAAAAACACATTTCACAAAGCAAACAAATTGATTTGTATGTCTACAATTCATTGTCCTGAACTTTTGGTCATCTCAGTCATGACAGAGTAAAACATACCTAGAAAAGATTACTCATGATGCCATCATATTTGAACCCTATACCAAGAGTCTTGCTACTAAATATTTCTAAATTAGAAAAAAAAAACATGCATTTTTGTCGATGGAAACCATTAACAACATGATTTTAGTGAGCTGACTTAAGAGTTTTTCCCAAGGATGGCGCCCTCAATGTTCATACATATCCCGTTTATTGCATATACATAATGCTTGCCAAATGGCTAAATTCAAATTGAAGTCCTTCATATTGAAAATCACATCTATGTTATAAAATTCTGGATCTGTTGTAGTATACATAACTGTTTGTTTCATCAAAACAAAAAAATCTGATCAGAATTGAGCATTTTGGGTGACCTACTTTAGTTCTAGTTGACTATTTTAAAACATATACAAAAACAATTATATTTCAAAATCTTTATGACCTGAAAATGGCATCTTTTCCGAGAATGGCCCACATACAAGGCAGGAAACAGACACATAGGGCCTACACATGCCGGGTATAACTTTTCAATTGGTTATCTTATCATGCATCGCAATTTTACTCATTTCCTTCCCTATTTTCTATTAGATAAAAACTAAACAGTTTTATCTACATACAGGAAATTGTATTTCTATAACCCAAAATGTCAAAATGGATTTTGTTCAATATCAGCATAGATATTCTGTGGAGTTAATTATTTTAAAACAAGTTTTCTGATATTATAAGAGTTTTGTGCACTCTAATTAGAATTAATAATTACTTTGTGCAAATTTTGCTTTTCTTACAATTTCAATGCAGGACAGGGGTAATCCTCTCTCCTTTAACTGCAGTGTAGACCTCAGGAATAGATCCAAATGTTCTTTTTCTGAAATAAAAAAAATGAGTAAAATCCTGGAAACATTACCATGCATATCCATTCATACAGCAAATCAATATATTACCACAAGCAAGTCTGTAAGGTTGAAGACCCATTCAAAAGATGGAATTCTGGGTTGTGCTGTAGTACAAGATTTCCTGGCATAATATAGCAATCATACAGAATGTTGTCATTACTAATTGCATTTTATGCTTATAAGAAATGTACCGGTAGGATACACGGATGCTGTGGGCTCTGACTTGAGTCTCATGCAAATTATGATAAGATATTAAAGATGTATCTTGCTATTTCTAACATATGAAATTTAGCCTTTTGTTAGAGGCACTATCCAAATTTGAAATTTGGACTTGTTGTTATAAAAGGCTCTATCAGTGAATTTCTTTGCCAAAATAGAGAAACATTCATGACAAATCAGGTTTTGTCATTCTTTTGGACAAGCATTAAATGGATAATAATTGTGTAACATTAGAGGCAAAACCATATCTATATGGTCGCAAATATGCAAATAAAAATGTCATGTCATATAAAATTACATGACAAATTAAAGAGACATGAGGACATTTTCCGAAATAAGCACCCCCAATTTTTTTTTTTCGAACCCAAGTTTTTTTGTCTATTTGGAAATGCTTACCAATGTATTGTACACACAACCCTGAAGTTAATAAGCTAAATGTGCCATCTTTATGTAATAAGATCATTAAAGCACATTTTTTTTGGGCCCCCAATTGCCTAGGAAACTACACCTGTGAATGACAATGCTAAACAATGTGTATTTATCATAAAATATGTGATTTTGTAATTAGAATTGGGATCCTCGATTGTGCTTAAAGAGACACGTTTGAAAAATAGTGCACCCTCTAGATTTTTCAAAATTGATATTTTGCATGGTTATAAAGCTTTTATATACATTAGCCCTTACCTGAAATTATTAAGCCCAAATCAGCGCGCTTATGGATAAACAGAACGATTTTACAATTAATGTTGCCTGCGACATTAATTCAGCAGACGACTGAAATGCGTGTCAACACAAGAAACACACGCCAGAGTTGGTTCTCACGCATGCACCTTGTTTGACCCGGTTTGTGACCTTTGTGGTTTTAATATCATCTACGAGTCCTATGATAATTCATGTAAGAGACCTAGTTGTTGATTTAAGGGTTACGGCAAACTTAAAGTGTAGCCTACAAATTACCTGACTGTCTTTAACCTCTTATTATGTCCCTCCTCTGCCCCTTATTGGGTATTCATTGTTATGTGTAAAATATATCTTTATTCTTCCAATGGCCTAGACTACCATTTGTGAGCAATTGAAGGAATTTTATATTTTCTGAAAATGTGCCACTATGCAGTGATCTGCCCGAAAGAATCAAAATATTCGAAATTTGCAGGAATAACTTAAAAATGAAGGATAAATATGTAGAATTCACATAAGTTATTTTTTGAACTGAAAAATTGACAGAAAGGAAGAAAACGGCAGTGTTCAAAGATTCAAATCCCCATTAAATTATGTGTTGTAGTAAGTGTCCATACGGACAGCACTGAGTAAAATATCCAATTTTGTGCTTATTAGGCTGCTTTTGGTCCTATCACTTGTAGGGTATGTTAGGATACCTATACTTTGATGATTTTTTTGATTTTCTGATTTAGCAAAGCACTGATAGTGTCTTTAACGGCAGAGCTGGAAATGCTAAGTTTATATACGTCCATGATGAAATAGTGCCACCTCAAAAAAATACCTCTAATTTCAATATCCTGAACCGACGGAACAACTAATGGATGAGCGTAGACACGTACATGGCGCAATTACCTTCCATATTGGAAGGACATTTCCAGCAGCCACTATAATGGATTGATTATTAATGGACAAACACACTGAGCTATTTGACATTTTAGATGCACGATTTATTATGCATGTATTCATTCTCTGATTGCATTTGCATGGAGAGACGGTGGTATATTACTTGGGGACGGTACGTGCCGCGTACATGGGGCTAGCGTTTCCAAAGTGGACGGAGTATAAACAAACGATATTACAGCCACTGAATTATTATCGGAGATCTCCAATATTAATTATTCTAATTACAAAATTCCTTTGTTTACACATAGAGAATTTCAAGCTCTACCATTCACAGGTATAGTTTACTAGCCAATTACCAATACAACTGTGCAAAACACCCAAAATATTTGGAAAATTGGGGGCGCTCTTCAAAAAATGTGCTGTTATTGCTTTAAGATAATAATTTTATATTTGAAAATCA
>JAMKCH010010682.1:0-87066 GCA_023653785.1 Ophioderma brevispina
ATATGTATATATAGTTGGGTTGTTGACTTAGACCGTTTGAGGGCATGTAATTAATAGGCAGTTCTTCAGTGTCTGGATTTGCTTGGACTACTTCATTCAAAATGCGATTACAGCGCAAGTCGTGATGTATTTAGCCTGATGTATATTATTTATTTTTGAAAAGACATTGTTTTATTTGGTTTTGTCAAATCAGAGTTTATGTCCTAACATTTGAAGAGCTAAACGGTTACATTTGTATGACCATGTTGTTTACTATGAATCGTCTGACTATGAGATTCCTTCTTTCTTTTGAGATAGCAATTTTGAACGAGTGATCGTGAGTTTAGAAGATTTATAGTCTTCTTCGGTTTCATGCTATTAATTTATAACTATAAAACAGCATGAGCGTCGTTCAACGGCGTTTTAGCTTGAAGCTCCCATTTTAAGGTATGTAATTAGAGAATAATAGACTATTGCTTGTATCTATCAATCTAATAAACCTAATACTGAATTTTATTCCATTGTCAAGGGAATGTAGCACGTGTTTTAACCTTCACGCATACTTTATCCTGATCGGACACATCATAGAACAGTTATTCAAAGACAGAAATAGAATGCCATTGATGGGTAATATATGGGAGAACATTAGACAAAAAGCAACCAAACTATTTTTCTGACTTCGCAAATAAATCTACGATATTGCAATCTAAAAAGTTCCAGTCTGGCACCCTCTGGGCTGGGAAGTTAAATTGAAAAAAAAAAAAATCCAACAACAAAAACAAACGTTTGAGTCTAATTGTTTGTTGCAACTTTTACAGTTGCTATTTTAAGACATATTACGAGAGGAAGTAAAAAAAAAAACTCATGCTAGTCCTTAACGCTCCCGCCGCTCGATATGTTTAGTTGTCAACTTGTAGATTGTTCTGACCAAGGGGGGGCAAGCCCATTCAACAATTCGTCCTTCTTGCGCTACATTTTGAATATGCACGGAATAATTATTATTTGGGTGTCTTTTATAGACACCTAATGTCAATTCGATACAAACATCCGGCAAAATATCATTTGTTTGATGTTGGGTGCTATATGGGTGGTTAAATTTTGTCGACCCCTGGCCACACAACGAATGAAAGGACACGTCAGTCGTCTTGATTTAAATAAACCGCCTCAATGAATACACTTTCAACAAGCGCCGCATTGCCTTATGAGAAAAAGAGTATCTGAACACAATGATCCAGGTGGACTATTATTACACCTGGCAGCCTCTAACACATACATCATTTGTATCAGCTACCGATTAGTGTTTATGCAAAGCTGCACCCACAGTATGTGGAATGAGCGGAGGCAGCCATTGCTTTTCTACTGTTTGGTACTCTATGTTTTCTTTGTGGGTCGGCAAAACCATGCGAGACGATGAATTTCTAAAGATTAGGTAACGTTTTGCCTCTCTATCTATATATAACCTCTTTGGTTCTGACTGTATTGGATGCACAGGTGCATATTGTCTAAGGTAAAACCCGTTTTCAGCAACTGAGTCGCTTCGTGGTTGACGTTTTATTAAACAGTCATTTTGTCGCATAGACGAATCACAATTTCAACACCCGATAAAAATTCTTTCCAGCACTAAGATTGGCTGTTTGTACATGGATAGAGCGTGTACTATGTAGTCACACGTGAGAAGACACTATAGTTAAATTCAACCCATCGTGTCACCTCCAGAACTTTTCGAAGGTATTGCATCGATAGAGGCATGTGCAATTTTTGGGTGGAAATTAAAAGTTCACGCTAAATCTATTGACCATGCGTACATAGCCGAGAAAAATCATCAGTATCCTTAATGAAAGCATTCAAAGCGATGTAAGCGCATTTATAGCTCTGCAACTCTCAAAACAATTCTAACTACTCGTATTTGCTTCAAGTGGTAATTTTTTTGCAATGTGATTTGAATGTTAAGCTTTTGAACGCCCGTGTTTTTGATATTGGACACAAAAGTCCTTGCACTCTTTATTTAAAATAATTTCAACATGAAAGGCATCGTATCTTACTTTATTCATGCACAGGTGAATCGGACCGCATATTTTTTTCTGTCTCCTCTCCCTACTAATCAACGCTGTCCAAAACTTTTCGTCTGGTGACACGATGGGTTGAATCTACTATAGTGTATTTATCATATGACTGTGAAATATGGAATAAAATCAAATTTTAAGCTTTTCTAAAATGTTTATGCGCGCGCTGCAGACAACGTTAAGACCATTCGGGCGTGTAACGACTGTATGGTTTCATGGCATGGTACAAGTGTACCTTACGATTCAATATGGTGGCCAGCTGGAACTGACAAGAATAGTCAACTAAAAATACCTATTTAAATTTGACAATTAGGAAATGCTCTTTGTCATAGTGCTTGGTGTAACTCAAATTTAATTTTCATAGAGGTTACGTGTTTGTTTGTATTTTGGAGTTTTGTTTTTACCAAATGGTTCATGCCAGAACTAGGAAGTCGACAACATCCATTCATACCATTTCAACTCTTTACCATTTAATCTCTCCCATGCAAGTTACAATATTTACAAATTCACACGGATTTAATAAACATATGGAAGATAAAACATTTCAGATTGGCTCAGTTGCTATCCTAAAACATGAGTACAGGAAAACACTGCACTGACCAGAAGATATTAAAAGACCAAGGATAAACAATACAGATTTATTTTTTACTATTTCTTGTAATTGCTACAGCGAAACTCAAAGCAATGGAAAACAACAGACAGGATAAAGAGTTCCGGTATTTTTTTTGTAGCTGAAAGATATTTTATTAAACTTCCCAATTTGATCTTGCTTCAACGATCCTTTCAAAATTGGAATGGGGCAATTTGAGGTAGAGTTGCATAACAGCTTTTGTATTCAAAACCACTGAACCGGATCAGATGAAAATTGTGCTATTTTCAAGATAGTTGGGTTTCTTGCTCCATTTTATTTGATTACAAAGTTGTGATTTTTCTACAGCTTAGCTATTTTACATATTGTGGACCCAAAAATAGAATATCCCAAAAATGCACTCCTTGTAATTGGTGCTATAATTTTAAATTTACTGAATTTGCATTTTATGACAGATTCTAGAATCAAGATCATTCATGTAGAAAATCACTTTGTAATAACAATTCCAGATCCCGAATTTTATGATACACAGTATTCTATGGTAATGTTGTACTATACATACATTTACTATATGAACATGAAAAATCCGATCCATCTCAAATTTCAGAATTGTGCAGTTTAAATGAGTATCATTAATAATTTTTTTTTTATTTGGTGTGCAAATAAATTTTATTTCAAAATCTCTGAGTCTGTCAAAAGTTCAAGATAATGTGTTTAACAGGATCAGCACTGTTCTCCATTTGACATTGTTAGCTCAGTTGTGGTCAAGCGACCGATCTAGTTTAGGTTACGTTTTAGCTATTATCACTAGAACATGTTTTCTTGGTATGAGTTGTCGTTAGGATTACCAAAATATCGGGCTTCTTTTCTTGCTGGTCAAATTCTGTATGAATTGTTATACATAAATAACTTAAGGGCATGAAAAGGCTAAATTATGCCGCGACGCATTGTGTATTTGCTCTAGACTACGGTTGATTAATCGTGCTGTACGTTTCGGACAATAATAGTATCGCTTAAGCAACGCAGGAAAAAATAACACACTATAGACACAATCCTATAGTCATGCATCACCAAGGTCAAGAAGAACGTGAGCAGTTAGAGCATAATCCTGTCTATTATACACCTCCGAAAATGGCTAGGGAATAATTTTAATCGATACTACCGGCTGTAACCTTGTAAAAGAACACTGTTTAATATGATTTCTTGGAATTTGTATTATTCTTAAAGAATAAATATATCAAAATCATTATCTGTATGATTGTTTTCGAACTACATTAAACCTACATGTATTTAAATTCTGCATGAAGAGTATGACTGAGCAAGTGCTGTATTCTCAAAACCTTTAGAGAAAGATCGGGTATCATAGTCCGGGCTACAGAACCTGTGGCCTTGTCAATAATTATAATGTTTTTCACCGGTTTCTAGATCAGTTTTTCCTGCTGAATCTGAATCCAATAGGTGCCAGGCGAAAACCTTGAGCGTTTTCGAAGATACGCAAACATTCAAAATGGCCACCAAAACACTCAAAACTCATCTGTTAATTACTAAACAGTTGCAATTTTTTGCCTGTCCAGTCAAAACACTTATTTTGACCAATTAAAATATGATTCATAAACCACCTAATTACGAGATTCAATATGGCAACAAAGCATCTGATATTTACTTTTGACCGTAGAATGGTAACTTGGAAAATACACTCAATCAATATATTAAATGAGAATTTTGAATAGCTTTAATAATTTGAGAGGGCCCTTGTGGAAAGCAGTGCTTCGTTCACTGAACTTGGCTACCCTCTATAAATATGTCGAATAAATAAATAAATAAATAAAAGAGCAGTTTAAATATCAAAACACAATCAAAGTGATTGATATCTGCCAGATGGCATCCTAGTAAATGCCAATTCATTCTCGTTGTAGGCTAAAGATATGGTTTTTAGATGGATTATTTTCAAAAATCACAGTAGGACTATCTTAAGTCCCATTGAGTCGTTATTCATCAAATGTCCCAATATGGATACCAATGGACGCCTAAAACCTGCCAAAAACAAAGAAACACATATCTCTAGACTATAAGTGATCGGATTTTTCGTCGCTTAGTAAGTGCCATTTCCAGGCGTATTGGACACCCATCTTGGATGGCATCTTACATGTATCGATTATTCTGATTACCTAACGATATGTAAACTGATCTGATTAACTTACAGGGATATACACAAATATCGCAGTACTAGTTTAGATATAGTTATCAATTATAGCCATCGTAGAGTATCGGAAGCCATTTTGGATGCTATAATGAATTAATTTATTATCAAATTTTTGAAAAAAAAACGTGGTTTTAATTAATTTTTGACTGTCAAAACACCAGGGTAGATACTAAATTACCAACCTGCATTCGAAAGTAGATCACGATCAGACACGTTATTGTATTGACAGCCGTATTGATTTCATTGATACGTAGTTACAGAATCATATTTTACCTGGTCACAATGAATGTTTTAAATTGATCTCTCCCATTTTCAACTTTTGAACAAAACATAAATGTTTTGTGTTTTGGTGGCCATTTGATTTTTGCGTTCTACAAAAATGCTCAAAGGTTATCGTATGGCGCCCATCGATTTCAGAATCAGCATAGAAATGGACTAGCCTGGACTATCATATATCCCTAACGAAAACCTTCAAAACGCACCTGACAACAAATCCCGGAGCGAACCCCTGCCCTAGTAGGAAATTGCTCCTAGATCTGATAACAAAAATACCGCTACCTCACTTTTTGCGGTGATTGTCAGATTTTCCTCTAGGGACGTTAGGGATATATTTCCTTGAAGGCAACCGGATAAAAATAAGTCACAGAGTAGCCATAGGTTTTAAAGAACAGGCATAAATCTTAAATTGATCTGGTAAAACATTACCCACTTAAATAGAAAAAAAAAAAAAAACCGGAAGGTGTGGAACAGAGTAAGTGTATGCTACAAAAACAACATAACAAATATAAAAATAACTAAAATAAAAACTACAATTTAAGGGTGAAACGTATTTTGAATAGCACCACCACACTGTTTATTTATGCTAATTAATATAAAAAAGACCATGGCCGATTAGATTTTTTCCACCAAAATATGCACAACTGATATTTATGCAATTGCATAAAATCTTGGACAAAATATTTTAGCTTTTAAACATGGCGAGCAAAAATCGAAATCCTAGGTCCACATGGACATCCCTTATGCACTTGAGTGTTAAGGTACATTATCGAAGTCATCTTTGAGCTACCTACATTACCTAAAGGAAGCAATCTTATGTTTGCCTTTTAGCAAATGTAATTCTTCCGTTCTTATTTCAGACAAGACATTAACTGTTAAGCATTTATGACATTGAGAGGACTTACTTATTCCACTGCCATTGCCAAGACACACACACACACAGATGCTGAGTGACCCAGATCCCGCGAATAAGCTTGATCAATGTTTTATTGGTGGTCTACTGGGGCGTTAATTCAAATTATTTCACACATTTTGACGCGCACCTTGAGCTCAAAGTCTCCGCGGCATCGTGGTCGCTTATCAAAGAAGAATCGGTAGAAATCATGTCTTGTGGTGGGATACGGATTACTTTGGCAAGCGAGTAGATAAAATGGCACAATATAATTATCTCACTTACGGTTTAGGGTTTTATTCAGATACAGAAGATACTTTATATATATTGGAATGCTGAGTTTGATACAGAAAAAAGTTCGCCCCCCGGAGCCTAGATCCAAATCGCGAGTCGCGACGACCTGATATTTTCTTGCTAGGCGATATTTCTGTATCAGCCGAAAAAGCCATCGCATATTATTTATTATTAAATGCATGAATAAATGAATTGACCAAATAAGTTTTTCAAATTGGCGTCAAAACTATAAAATTTGTTTGACGAGTTTTGCATGACTCGAATGGCCGATATTTTTGGCGTATGTTGGCAAGTGTGGGCGTACGCGCTAACGCACTGTGGTAGTTGCACCACAGATCATATAATTGAATATACACATCACTCCCCCAGAAGAACCCTTAGTAATGAATGCATTTTAGAGCTTTTCAGCAGATAGTTGATTAAAGTCAGACCAGGTACAGGTAAGTCTGTATTTGTTTGAGCTTAGAATACACAATTCTTTAGCCGTACCACGGTGTGTCCAAAGACCGAAAGGTAAATTTGTTTAATTTATATTTCAACCATAGCTTTCAACACGATTAAGAGTACGCTCGTTCAGGAGCAGATGTAATCAGTCATAATTATTTCGCTAAATAACCGTAATCCATTTTGTTTAGAGCACCTGAGGTTCGCGAGACTTTTAAGTAGAAATTTCTACTCCGTCACAGGTTACGGAACGCCAGGCAATAAAAGTTGTCTACACAGGGGCAATACAATTTAGTCCTTAACTGAAAACCCCCAGCCACCTCAAGATAAAATTAAATATTGTAGCTGACATGCCCTTTTGTTTGCATGCAATAGAGATAGGCGGTGTTCCAGATTCACCCTAAATGCAACGAGTGCATTATTTGTCAAATTGGTCAATATTTATCCTGTAGAAAATGACGGTTGCCTGGCCGACTTTGTGGTTTCATATGTCGTTCGTGAGTAGATTACACTGTTGGCTAGTACATTTGTCGATAGTTTGAGTGGTTTTGTTTTCTTCTGGTGGCGGTAATAGCGAAATAGTCCTCTTTTTAAAAAATGGGATACTATTGCTAAAGAAGCAAAATAATATGGTTCTTTATAATTTTTAAATGCTTATCAAGGTGTACAAAATGAAATCAAAGAAAGTCTAAACGTACTGTAGTATTAGACGGATTGTGTCGACGCCCTATAGATTGCAAAATAATAAATTGAAATTGGCAAAACCTTAGTGCTATAAAATTGCAAATAATTTCTTCATATTAATTATACATCAAAGTAAAAACAGAGACAAAATCAAAACCAGCCGTTTTCTAACGATCTTGTGTTCAAAAGTGCATAATTATTATATATATCGTCGCAGGTTATAACTACTTTCAGGGTACTACCGCATCTGCCTGAAGTGGAAATGAATATGAAGGTTACATCACGTTATCGCTAATTTTAATATATGCAGTAGCAAAGCTTCTGTAGTATTATTTTTACGAGAAATAACTGACATTATGTAACGTCAGTATAATAATCGCTGTTTATTACACAATTTCAGAGCGATATGCAACCTGAGATTCAGAAAAGGATTTCGTGGATTGCCGGGTGTTCCAGAAATGGAGACATGGCAATGCAACATGCATCGACCATCTCTGTGGGATTTTAACGCTATACATCCTGTACAATTCTGCCAAATTTTGACACTATGATACCGTGAAAGTAGCTGTGCAAGGGGCTAGTTTAATCAGTAGATTTCTCAGTTAAAATTGTAATTATAGATAAAAAGTCTGCAATATGTCTATAAAATCACAGGAATTCTAATGAACAATAAATAAAATTTACTAAAATCACGCACTATATATCTTTAAAATGCAGGAAGGAGCTCAGAATGTGACCGCAACACCTGCCACCTCTAGAGCTACCAATAGGATAGGCAGTTATTTTTTCATAAAGTGAACATTCATGAAATTCAAACTTATTGTTAAAAATATTAGACTGTGTAAAATAACAAACTGCACTGTACGAGTGCAGTTTGTATAAACTTTCCTAAAAAAACAATCGTTCTAGCTACGTACTATTTTTCTCTTGCAGAGAGATTTGCTAGGTTTACACAATCGATAAACTTTTGAAAAAATGTAAATGATGCTTAAGCATTTTAAAGAGACACTGGCACATTTAGAAATTAGTGGACCCTCAAGATGTTTCAAAATTGATATATTTGCATGTTTGTAAAGCTTTTGTATATTAGCCCTCACCTGAAATGATTCCGCCCAAATCAGCCTCCTTATAGTATAGGAACAGAACGGACTTTAAATAAAACAATATCTGGAGTGTTTTTATTCAGTAGACCGCGGATAATGGTTTTAAATACAAGAAAACACACGAATTTTCGTTATTCCCTCGGCATTTACGCCTGTTTTTCGGCCGATATGACCTTTGTGGCCTTAAATACCATGCTACGTACGTGTTTATGGTTTGATACTTTTGTAGGCATAAAATATATTCTTTATTTCTTCCAACGTCCTAGACTATAAACTCACATATTTGATGAAACATGTGCCTATTCCGCTTCGGTTACATTAGATGACTTAATTGTATATTCCTCGCATGTTTAGTTATATATTCTAGGCATTCACCCAATGTCAATAAATTTTTATTTGTAAGCGTCTTTATTGGCAGATTGTTTTCCTTGTGTCTGTTGGTGCGTGCAAATCTATTTCGAATATCAGCATTATGAATCTAAATTTAAAAATCCAATTTCCAACTGTGGGTTCGTTGACCTTGGGGTTGGGTTCTTTAAGATACAAATATGAAATGACAGACATGGAATTGGACAGGTGCATCTTACACTAATTCTCATTTTATTTTCTACATTTGAAGACAAGGTTTTGCAATAAGGCTCAATGCATTTTTGGTGTTGAGGTATTGTGGTTTTAAATTCACTAATATCTTGACATTGTGTGTCTTTTTGTCCCCCTCCGAGAGGTGGACACCAGGGTTCAAACATTAAAAATGGTCCCTTTCGTTAATATGTATGTAAAGTACGTTTTCTATTTACAAAAAAATAATTATAAAATATATAATCTGTCATTAGTTTGTGCTTGGTTATGAAGTATACGTTCACTCCCGGTCAAAGGTCAAATGACTCAAATTTGAATCCCTCCTCCAACTTTCAGAAATAGGTAGCAATTGTTTCTCTACCACAATGCATTCGAACACAACGGTTTCTAATATCTATATTCAGTTTTAAATTATCTGCTTTTGTTTCAATCTGAGGGCAAGGTCTTTTGTCCAACTCACTTAATTGATCGTAAATTGATTTCAATGTTCACATAGTTTCTTATGGCAATATGCATATGGCAGATACCGGTGAAAAGATCATATCGCAAAACATCAAATATGAGATTGCTACCTATAACGCATAGGAGGTACGACTAGAAAGAACCCAGGTACAATTACCGACGTTAGTTACCATATTTTTGAAGGTACAACTTTCTTAACAGCTAGAATTCGGATCATCACCCCCATCATCGCATAGAGAAAGAAATCAACTGGAAGAGTAGAGAAATAGTAATTAACAAGAACAACGATAACTGCCATTTTTAAAACGAAATTGCAATTTGTAGTTTAAATGTTTCAACTGAAATCGAAGGTATAAATCCTTATTGAGACAGAGCTGAAATTGAGTCTGCTTAATGGATTCAAAACTCTTTGGAATTTGAATCGTGATCGTTATGTACCTTCCATTAGGGATATCAAATTATATTGGACCAGGCTCCAAAATAAATAATGCTCCGCAGAAGAAACGTGCCCATTGTTATTCTATTGTTTGCCTGGTAATCTTGAACTAGCGCATATCGCGGGTTTCCATAATAGACACACCTTATTTATATTTATTTTCATCAAATTCATCATATTGTTGAAAGACAATCATTAAAATTCCTTGAAGTGTTTCTTTCACGATCGAAAGCCAGCTTTCTAGAAATCATCTTTCAGTGTTGAGACGAATAGATCGAGTCCAACGCAACACGCACATCTAGTATGAAAGCAATTCCCCCCCTTACTAATGCAGGTGCGAAGCTATTTATAGGTCCTCCGCTTCGTGAAAACTTTGCTGAACGGGGGTCATTCCGGGTTGATATATTTTTCTCCAACACCTATTGTGGGGCAAATTTGCTATATTAACAAAAAAAATCGTTGAGGTGTTTACATCACGTTGATAGAGGGAGGAATAAAGTATCAGATACACGGGCAATAAAAGTACGTTCGCACCCGATTTTCATATACCTGACAAATCATTTTGATTGATTGGGACTGATATATTCCCTATATACGGTGTGCTACGTTGGCAGGCTTTCACGAAGGAAATATTTCAATGCGTTTTCGGAATGAGTCATTGTTTGTTTTGTTTTTTTCTCATTCTTACCGTACACTCTTTTCGACCGGTACGTTACCCACCTTTTCTGACATATTTTAGGAATTAGGGTTTAAGGTGGGTGACCTGATCGACACCTAGTCCCCTACCATCAAAAAACTTTGAGATTTGATATCAGAAGAAAGTTCTATTGTTCTCATTACTACGAGTGAAATTTTAGGCCAAAAGGAATTTTTGAGTTTATGAACAGAAACGGATCAAATATGTATAAAAACCTTTTATTAATGGTGAAAGTTACGTGGGGCTGTTTAATGTTTCTAAGAACGAAAGTTTAAATGATCATATAACACACTTTTTTTTTATTTTTCAACACTTACACTGGCACCCCGAAGTGTGTCATAAAAAATAGGATTCCCTTTCAGAACGATCAATGGCCTATGAGCTTTACCATTTTTATCACACGTATATAATTGCAAACCGATAGTAGAGTAGTGTACAAATTGTCACCATATATTAATATGATGCGAATCAAGCAAAAGTAATTCAGTATCCAAGCAAAATCACAATTTGTTTTTGTTTAATTTTAAATTTCCTTTATGGCCATAATTTTATGGGCTTCATGTTGCTGAAAACCCCGTCTTAATTAGACTTTAGGCTCCAGAGATACGTAAATTTTATATTGCAAAAAATTTTAATACAAAAGAAGGTGATCATTAAAATTGGCTATATCGCAAAATCAATAATTAGCGCATGAAACGACTATTTACCTTGAGCACAATCAATATATGAACATGAGAAGAAAGATTAGCTATAAAACGTTTGAAACAATGAATTGTATCAAATGTAATGTAATTTTAATGCAGAAAATGTATTACATTCCTTTAAAATCTCTGATATTGTCTTTAAATGTAATTTGTCTTCGGCTGCTCGTATCAATTGATTTTTTTGGAATCCTTTGGAACGCTTGCCAGTTCATGTTTCAAAATTGCCCGCCCTGTCACAGCGAGAGGTGTGCTATTTTAAACACTGTCAGGCTTAATTAAACTGTAGGAACATTCAAATTCCCACGAGGGTGCGACGGGTACTTTTCTAAATTCTGAGGAAAGGAAAGACGGACGGGCATTTTAACATGACAACACATTTCTATATCGAAATGGATTGAAAGAGGGGCCATCGCTTTCTCAGGGGAAAAAACCACCTCAACTGGGTGTCGAACAAACATCATCGTGTTATTCATGTACCTGTTGATTTCCCCAAAACGTTTTCATACGATTTCTATTTGAGATTCAATAAGATGATGGGAAATGCATTCGTGTCTCATTATATTTACTTATCGTGAACGGTATAATTCAACCCTAAAACAAGCATCGCTATAAAAGAAATAAAGTCCATGGTCGCTAGACTTTTTCCAATCTGAGGACTACAGACGAAAATTAAAATGCGTGACCTGCTTTGGGACAAGAAGATTGTCAATTCGAGTGTGTTTTGCAAACAAAACGTAACCGTATCTCGTGCCAAACTAAGCAATGGAAGATATATTAAAATGATTACCAGTGAAAGAACTTCACTTACAAAGCGGAAATTTATATCGTGAAAAACTCAGCTCCTGCGGATTGAAATTTTAACTGATCCTATCTAATCAAATCAATAATCTGAAAAAATTAATATTGTACACTGCACATTTTCCGGGGAATGCTTAGGCCATTGGTGCGTACCCTGATACTTCACGATTATAATATATCACTATTAGTTCCTCAAGCTATTATCCTATACCAGTGTTCTCATGTAACGGTCACGCGAAGGGATCTATACGCACTTTGTCCTAGAGTAAAAAACAAATGAAGTCCTTTATTATCCCCTTCCCTTCTAATGAACAATGGAAATTAGAGCGCAAGAAGATCATTGATAAATAAAATCGGAGAATTCCGGTTTTGTTGAGTACACGGATTTCTAGGGATTTTACAACAGCTGTCGATACAGGAATTCATATATATTGTTCTTTTCTCATTCTGAAGAGATATAGATACAATGGTCGAAGCAGCTTCACTCGTGCTTTATATAGGAGGCATGCAGAGATGATAATGCTGTCACTACATTGTAATAATGCCAGGAAGAGCAAATGAGAGAGAGAGAGAGAGAGAGAGAGAGATAGAGCGGTGCATGCAGTATTTGTGGCGTGCGTATGTGTTTTCTGCTGTTTTATGTATGTGGGGTTTGAGTCTGTGGTAATCTTGAACTAGCGCATATCGCGGGTTTCCATAATAGACACACCTTATTTATATTTATTTTCATCAAATTCATCATATTGTTGAAAGACAATCATTAAAATTCCTTGAAGTGTTTCTTTCACGATCGAAAGCCAGCTTTCTAGAAATCATCTTTCAGTGTTGAGACGAATAGATCGAGTCCAACGCAACACGCACATCTAGTATGAAAGCAATTCCCCCCCTTACTAATGCAGGTGCGAAGCTATTTATAGGTCCTCCGCTTCGTGAAAACTTTGCTGAACGGGGGTCATTCCGGGTTGATATATTTTTCTCCAACACCTATTGTGGGGCAAATTTGCTATATTAACAAAAAAAATCGTTGAGGTGTTTACATCACGTTGATAGAGGGAGGAATAAAGTATCAGATACACGGGCAATAAAAGTACGTTCGCACCCGATTTTCATATACCTGACAAATCATTTTGATTGATTGGGACTGATATATTCCCTATATACGGTGTGCTACGTTGGCAGGCTTTCACGAAGGAAATATTTCAATGCGTTTTCGGAATGAGTCATTGTTTGTTTTGTTTTTTTCTCATTCTTACCGTACACTCTTTTCGACCGGTACGTTACCCACCTTTTCTGACATATTTTAGGAATTAGGGGTTTAAGGTGGGTGACCTGATCGACACCTAGTCCCCTACCATCAAAAAACTTTGAGATTTGATATCAGAAGAAAGTTCTATTGTTCTCATTACTACGAGTGAAATTTTAGGCCAAAAGGAATTTTTGAGTTTATGAACAGAAACGGATCAAATATGTATAAAAACCTTTTATTAATGGTGAAAGTTACGTGGGGCTGTTTAATGTTTCTAAGAACGAAAGTTTAAATGATCATATAACACACTTTTTTTTTATTTTTCAACACTTACACTGGCACCCCGAAGTGTGTCATAAAAAATAGGATTCCCTTTCAGAACGATCAATGGCCTATGAGCTTTACCATTTTTATCACACGTATATAATTGCAAACCGATAGTAGAGTAGTGTACAAATTGTCACCATATATTAATATGATGCGAATCAAGCAAAAGTAATTCAGTATCCAAGCAAAATCACAATTTGTTTTTGTTTAATTTTAAATTTCCTTTATGGCCATAATTTTATGGGCTTCATGTTGCTGAAAACCCCGTCTTAATTAGACTTTAGGCTCCAGAGATACGTAAATTTTATATTGCAAAAAATTTAATACAAAAGAAGGTGATCATTAAAATTGGCTATATCGCAAATCAATAATTAGCGCATGAAACGACTATTTACCTTGAGCACAATCAATATATGAACATGAGAAGAAAGATTAGCTATAAAACGTTTGAAACAATGAATTGTATCAAATGTAATGTAATTTTAATGCAGAAAATGTATTACATTCCTTTAAAATCTCTGATATTGTCTTTAAATGTAATTTGTCTTCGGCTGCTCGTATCAATTGATTTTTTTGGAATCCTTTGGAACGCTTGCCAGTTCATGTTTCAAAATTGCCCGCCCTGTCACAGCGAGAGGTGTGCTATTTTAAACACTGTCAGGCTTAATTAAACTGTAGGAACATTCAAATTCCCACGAGGGTGCGACGGGTACTTTTCTAAATTCTGAGGAAAGGAAAGACGGACGGGCATTTTAACATGACAACACATTTCTATATCGAAATGGATTGAAAGAGGGGCCATCGCTTTCTCAGGGGAAAAAACCACCTCAACTGGGTGTCGAACAAACATCATCGTGTTATTCATGTACCTGTTGATTTCCCCAAAACGTTTTCATACGATTTCTATTTGAGATTCAATAAGATGATGGGAAATGCATTCGTGTCTCATTATATTTACTTATCGTGAACGGTATAATTCAACCCTAAAACAAGCATCGCTATAAAAGAAATAAAGTCCATGGTCGCTAGACTTTTTCCAATCTGAGGACTACAGACGAAAATTAAAATGCGTGACCGCTTTGGAAAGATATTGTCAATCGAGTGTGTTGCAAACAAAACGTAACGTATCTCTGCCAACCTAAGCAATGGAAGATATATTAAAATGATTACCAGTGAAAGAAACTTCAAACTTACAAAAGCGGAAATTTATATCTTGAAAACCTCAGCTCTGCGATATGAAATTTTAACTGATCCTATCTAATCAATAATCTGAAAAAAAAATTAATATTGTACAGCTGTCACATTCATGTCAGGGAATAGCTTAGGACCCATTGGTGCGTACCTGATACTTCACAGATTATAATATAGTCTACCTATTAGTTCCTCAGCTATTATCCTATTACCAGGGTTCTCATGTAACTGTCACGCGAAGGGATCTATACTGCACTTGTCTAGAGTAAAAACAAAATGAAAGGTCCGTTTATCCCTTCCCTTCTAATGACAAAATGGAAATTAGAGCGCAAGAAGATCATTGATAAGATAACATCAGAATGCCGGTTTTGTTAGAGTACACGGATTTCTAGGGATTTTAACAACAGCTGTCGATACAAGGAATTCATATATATTGTATTTTCTCATTCTGAAGAGATAATAATCAAATGTCTGAAGCAGCTTCACTCGTGCTTTATATAGGAGGCATGCAGAGATGATAATGCTGTCACTAAATTGTATATGCCAGGAAGAGCAAATGAGAGAGAGAGAGAGGTGCATGCGAGTATTTGTGCGTGCGTATGTGTTTGTGCTGTTGTATGTATGTGGGGTTGAGTCTGTGTTTGCTTACGAACTTCAAAATTTATATTTCATAGTTCATTGGCATAAGTATCGTAGAGAGGAGAAAAATGCAGACATGGTCAAATCATCAATAAACAATAAATAATAAATGAATAAATAAAACTATTACCAAAATGATATCTGTCTTGGAAATATTTTAAAATAAAAAATAAAAAACTCGATCATTATCGTATTCGTAAAATATAAGCCGCCAAAGATGTCTTCAAAGATCTAGTACGCTGTATTATTTAATATGAGGCAGGAGAAATTTTGGGATGTCATATATTTCACGCTACCGCTCTTTTCAATTAGGTGAAAACATGTTCTGTCGGACTGTTTAAAATATTACACACTTCAAGTTCCATCCTAATGTTCATTTTTAAAATGTAACTGAATGTTACGTTTCCCATCATTAACAAGTCATGTTCACCCTAAATACTGACTTCCCCTTAAAATATTAATCTTTACCTTATTTACAATGAAGCATTGGTTATTTTGTTGGCACCTGTTGTTCAAATCAGCAATGTCAGTAGTTGTGACATTAGAACCCCTAAACGTCATGATTTTTTTCTCCCCTCACATCGCAGAGAGCAAAACGGGTTATAACACTTTCCTATCATTTTTTTTTTTTCACACGCGGTTGTAGATGTCGGAGCATACAATGCTAAAACCTAGTACGGTTCGTTCCAAGGTCAATACCATTCCTTTTTATGAATCATTTTTTCTTTTTTCCCTTTACATTTGATTGCACCAACAAATGAAATAAGGCAAATGCTTTTCACTATTCTAAGAAAGTTGTATGCTAATGATTATAGTGCTCACGCAGGCACTACTTGTAACAGACTGCTTTCGTATATGCGTCTTATTTAACTGAAGGGGCTAGAATATCATTTAGACAATAACCACGATAACGTATTTAGTTGAGCTGAACGTTAGGCGAAACCAATATATTTTAGTTTGATAACAAGTTTTGACTAAAACAATATTCCTTTAGTCTACGTGTGCAATCTAACTATGTGTATTTCGACTAAATCGGTCCCTTTAGAGGGAAAATACTACAAGCTCATACGACATAACATGTATATATAGTGATTATGTTAGTCGAAACATATGAAGCTAACGTCAATACACTTAAAACAGTGTAACCGGGGCTGCATCTAGTATTGAACTTGCAGCTGCAAATATTTTACGAGCAGTCAAATATAATTTATTCATCATTGGATCCATACAACAATGTGTCATGTTTTCGTTTTACACACCTTGAAAAGAATTATGAAATGGAATTGTTGGCTTCATTGAAACTTACTCGTATATCAAGTAACTATTCCACCTAGATTCGGAGCTATACACAAAACAGCTTTGTGGCTACATGGAAATGCTTACACCTTACACCAGCGGACATTACAGGAAACAGAAGAAGGATGTTTTCATATGAGTCGTGATTAATCGAAGTGGCTAAAATATCCTTTATATGGCCACATCTAGTTGAGCTGAATGTTAGACTAAAACAACATCATATAGTCTGATAACATGTTTTGCCGAAAACATACCCCATTAATCAATGTGACTATGTGTATTTTGACTAAATCGGTCTCTTCAGTGGAAAACATATACCGGTATTTTCAATTTAACTATAGACGTATAACATCATTTACACGAAGAGTGCTTCAAAATATATGCAATTAAACTAATAACCCCGTTTTAACAATATAAACAGCAAGCCCTTTTTGGATCAAAAAAAAGTATGAGCACAATAGTGCTTCTGCATTGCTTAATAATGTATGCACACTGCCAAGTGCGCTCCGCTCAAACGTGGATTCATATCTTAAATATTGAGTAGTTTTATTGATCCGGAATACATTCGTGCAAGGGACCCATCAGTTTCCTATTTTACAGGATGAATGATTTAATGGAGTCAGAAACGTCAATACCACTTGCTACGGTTCTGTTTGGTGCTTGTAACAAGGGTGCAACCGGTACGAAAACTGCAGCTGGAAATGTTTTATGAACAGCCAAATTTAATTTATTCACCCCTGGATCCATACCACAATGTATCGTGTTTTCGCGGTACACATCCTGAGAAGAAATACGGAAAGCATTTTTTCATTGGCGTCATTGGAACTTATTCATATTTCAGGTTACTACTTCTTCTGGCTTCTGAAAAATACAAAACCATCTTTTCTTCGGATGAAATGCAGATGAAAAGAGATAGAATGCTGCCAATAATATCGTACAAATTGGAGTTTTCAGATAAAATCCAATTTGTGATTAAAAGTTGGAAACTATACTATCTCAATGTGGTTTCTATGGAAAATCAGCAAAGTATATACGCTGGGTAAAAATTAGTTCAAGATGGGTGTTATTTCTGCCAAAGAAGGTTGACTCATTAGAATAATAAAATTAGAATATAAACACTTAACTGCAAAAGGGGTTTGTACGTTCATTAGTGTATGGGGGGGGGGGTCTTAGAGACCCAGGCATTATTATAACCACTTTCCTAAAGCAATTTTTAGATGAAATCCATCACATTTTAGAAAGCTTCAAAACCATTAACAATAAAGAAATAAAAACTGAAAGATTTTGTTCAGTAAGAAAATTAGGGGCAAAACATTGTTTTTAATTTTGCGCTAAAATGTGCGAAAAAGACACTAATTAGTTTCTGCATTTTCTACGGCTTTCTTCTTCTTGCGTATGAGGCAGCAGCTAAATGTGTTGTAAATGCCGTTGATTCACCTAGACCTACGGCATTGATTAACCTAGACTTGTGCTGATTGCTTTAATTGGTGGAAAATAACTATATTTACCATATTAAGCAACAAAATTAGGGTTACGGGTATAACTGCCATAGTTAAGGGTTTCCTTCCTACGCTATCTAATATATAGAAAATATTATGGCATCATGGCCTACTATACTTTCCAAGAATTTTTTGATTTATTATTTACTTTGCTTATTCCAATTAGTGTATGCATTATGAAATTCAGAATCCTTGTAACTCCTGTTGTATTATTTTGTTTTTCATTTTTGTCATGGGCACTTCCGTTAGTGCATGGGGGGGGGGGCTCCTAGGGACCCATGCTAATTAACGCAAAAACGACGCGATGAATTTGATTTTTTGTGCCAATTCAAGCGCAACTAAAACTTAGACAAATACAAAAATATAAAGGAAGAAGACATTTGGTAAGTAGGATAATTAATATCGTATCGTATACCGATAATAATTCAGTGGCTGCTGGAAAGGCCCTTCCAATATGACATAGCCAAGAAATAGCACATATCGTTGTCAACTGCGCATCCATTAGTTGTTCCGTTGGTTTAGACAAGTCAAGTTAGAGGTCATATTCGTGAGGTGGCACTTTTTCTCAATGGACGGATATAAATTTGGCGCTTCCAGTTCCCCCGTTAAATTACAATCTGGGATCACGATTCTAGTTTCAAAATCGCTTCTTTATGACAACAACGCTCTGGTCTTTCCATACTATTACCAGGTATAGTTAACTAGACATTTACAACACAACTTTGCAAAAATCTCTAATTTTTAAAATTGGGGGCGCTCTTCGAACAAATGTGTTATTGTTGCTTTAATATAAAATTTGCCGAAAAATAAAAATAGCAATTTGCCTACATACTACATTGTCACAACATATCTACCGACGTACGAGATTTTTAAAATGTTGTTAACGACAGTGAAATTTTCAGTCATGTTATCAACATTTTAAAATCAATATAAAATATTTAATTTCCTTTTCATCGAACAGAGAAAATAGTTGCTTTCACTATAGCAATACAAGACTTCCACTCTTTATAATGCATAGTAAAATATTGATCGAATACGTTAAGTTCGATATTTATTCATGTAATTGCAACAATTACGAAAACTGCTTTGCTATTGTTTTACGAATTTCACACCCTACCATTTTCATCCGCAAAATAGGAGGGTGTTTATGTTGGTACTAAGAACATAATTTCATTTTGCTTCTAATTTAATGAGGTCGTTGGATAGCTTGTGTTTTCTTTGAGGATTATGTAACTTTTAAAATGATTCGACTATATTTATTTGAGCACTATTGCATTCGAAATTGACTGATGTCGTTTGAATTTGCCTTTTTTCAGTCTTTAGTTGAGTAAAACGTGCACCCTACATACTTTGTTATCTAGTCAACCGTAAAAATACCTGTTGTGGAAAATGTTTCATTTGACATATTTCTCCCAAAGATGATTTAAACCAGGGTTTACATTGAATACGGTACTTACAGTAACTTTTAAATTTCATGTAACTATCACATAAAAGATTATTAGTATTAAAAATTAAACATTTCCTTCATAATAAATGTTCGGACATTCTCTCTTTAAAAATGAGATGTTCTCGGTACTTTCGCTCTTGACATAACATAAAACATCATACCAAAAAAAAACAAACAACAAGTACAACTAAATCTTACTATCAATATGTATGTCAGGCAATATGGGATGATATACACCAACTATTAAGCACGTACAATGTCCATTTTACATTTAGAATATATGTCAATAGATTTCTAAGGAATAGCAACTCGTGTAAAATGTCAAAAAGGTTTACCTGACCTATAAAACGGAAAGCATCGAGTCGCCATAAGGGATGGCCCTATGTTAGAAAACAAATCCCGATTGAAAGTAAATATGCTATATCTTCCAAAAAAGAGGTTACTCTTTTTGAATCGTCAGATAATCTGCTGCTGTTAAACAATTCTGATATGGAATTAAGTAAAATAACATTAGAAAACAGTAATTAAATTTTTAATCAATATTTCCAAGCCAGTCAACCTTATTTTATTCTTATTGTCTGACCATTACGTTATCACTGCCAAGAAAACACTTTTCCTTTATCATAATCCGAATTTTTCCAATCGGAAGAATTCTGTTATTTTTTTTTTTGCAGTGCACTTAATCTCAAATGTGTACTCTCACTGCGTACCCGCAGTGAAACAAATGGTTTGCAATGCATTATGTGCAGTGAAGCAAATTTATTAGAAAGTGGTTAATGTTATGTGCACATTCTTTGTCTAGAGTACAATTACTAAGTTGCTTCACATCGGGGTAAAGACATTTGGAATGCTGCAAAAAATGGTGAAAATCATCAGTTCTTCTAGTCGGTGAGATTAGCTAGACCTAAAATGTGTTTATGTGAGTGCATACACTGAATGGAATACAGCATTAGAGCACATAGGATTCGAATGTCCTGGTGTATTTTGGGAATTATTTTACGGACCGGTAGAGCCAGAGTGGAGTAGATACCCTTAAAACTGGCAAAAGCTAGCTGTCACGACCAAAATATGAATGCTAAAAGATTACTTGCTTTGGCTTGTCCCGGTGAGGGGGGAGGGGGCTCTTATTTTAGAGTGGATGCGTATGTAAGGGTGTTAAGACCCAATATCAAACATCGTTGTCATCTACGAACGCCATTTTTTTGGTCAATTTTTCCACAGTCACCCAAAGATCCTTATTTTTTGTTCACATCTTCTGGTACACAGGTGTAAAAGGAAGAGTTATGACACAAATTGTTGGTAAGGCAGTTCAACGGTGACCGATTTTATGGATGGGAAGCCCGGACACTTGTCATGTTTGTGTTTCACTCGATCTCATGTTAATGTTTATTGATCACGTAAAGAAAACGAATTTCAACACTCTAACAAGAAATCACTTATAAGAGAAATAAGGTCCATAGTCGCTATACTTTCGCAATCTAGGGACTGCAAAAGAAAATTAAAATAATGTATGAACCCTTTGGAAAGATATTGTCAATTTAGTGTGTTGCAAACAAAACGTAACTTATCTATGCCAACTAAGCAATGGAAGATATATTAAAATGATTACCAGTGAAAGAAACTTCAAACTTACAAAAGCGGAAATTTATATCTTGGGAAACTCAGCTCTGCGATATGAAATTTTAACTGATCCTATCTAATCAATAATCTGAAAAAAAATTAATATACAAATATATACTGACATGAGAGGCTCTGGTTAAAACTTGGGTCCCGAGGTGACTACATTAGTGCTATTTTGCTGAGGGGCGCAACCCCGAAGCAAAATAACACTAATGTAGTCACCGAGGGACCATAGTTTTAAGCCAGAGACTCGAATAGAGTCAGTATATATTTGTTTTATATACTTCATTAATAAATTTCCAGTTAACAATGAAAAAAAATTATAATTTTTGCATTTTCATTCAATAAATTTCACGTCAAACAATGCATCTCTGTGAATGAATGTGGTAGTAAGCATGCAATCCCCTACGCGCAAATGCAGACGCGCTACGCGATCGCAGTAAGTTACGCGAATTAAGCGCCGTAAATAGTACCTCTGAGCCGTAAATAGTACTTCTGAAAAATGAACTATTTACGGGTGGGCGTGGCTTAGGGGTACTATTTACGGATGGCGTCGATTTATCGCCGCATAGTTGAACTATTTTAATCACGTGATAGAGTTTCAACCAATAAACAATCTTAAATTTATTAATGAAGTATATAATATTGTATAGCTGTCACATTCATGTCAGGGAATAGCTTAGGACCCATTGGTGCGTACCTGACACCTCACAGATTAGAATGTCGTCTACCTATTAGTTCCTCCGCTATTATCCTGTTACCAGTGTTCTCATGTAACTGTCACGCGAAGGGATCTAGCACTTGTCTGGAGAAGAAACAATATGAAAGGTCTGTTTATCCCTTCCCTTCTAATGACAAAATGGAAATTAGAGCGCAAGTAGATCATTGATAAGATAACATCAGAATGCCGGTTTTGTTAGAGTACACGGATTTCTAGGGATTTTAACAACAGCTGTCGATACAATGAATTCATATATTGTATTTTCTCATTCTGAAGAGATAATAATCAAATGTCTGAAGCAGCTTCACTCGTGCTTTATATAGGAGGCATGCAGAGATGATAATGTTGTCACTACATTGTATGCCAGGAAGAGCAAATGAGAGAGAGAGAGAGAGAGAGAGAGAGAGAGTGCTGTTATATGGTTGAGTGTGTGTTTGCTTGCGAACTTCAAAATCTAGAGTTCACTGGCATAAGTATTTCAGAGAGGAGAGAAAAATGAAAACACGGTCAAATCATCAAAAAATAATCAACCATAATGATATCTATCTTGGAAATATTTTTAAATTAAAAAAAAAATCCATCATTATATCGTATTCGTAAAAATACAAACCTCAAAAGATTTCTTCAAAGATCTAGTACGATGTATTATTTCATCTGAGGTAGGAGAGCTTTTGGGATGTCATTCGTAAAAAACACAAACCGACAAAAAATTAAAAAAAAAAAAAAAAAAAACAAACATCGTTGTCATCTACGAACGCCATTTTTTTGGTCAATTTTTCCACAGTCACCCAAAGATCCTTATTTTTTGTTCACATCTTCTGGTACACAGGTGTAAAAGGAAGAGTTATGACACAAATTGTTGGTAAGGCAGTTCAACGGTGGCCGATTTTATGGATGGGAAGCTCGTACACTTGTCATGTTTGTGTTTCACTCGATCTAATGTTAATGTTTATTGATCACGTAAAGAAAACGAATTTCAACACTCTAACAAGAAATCACTTATAAGAGAAATAAGGTCCATAGTCGCTATACTTTCGCAATCTAGGGACTGCAAAAGAAAATTAAAATAATGTATGAACCCTTTGGAAAGATATTGTCAATTTAGTGTGTTGCAAACAAAACGTAACTTATCTATGCCAACATAAGCAATGGAAGATATATTAAAATGATTACCAGTGAAAGAAACTTCAAACTTACAAAAGCGGAAATTTATATCTTGGGAAACTCAGCTCCTGCGATATGAAATTTTAACTGATCCTATCTAATCAATAATCTGAAAAAAATTAATATTGTATAGCTGTCACATTCATGTCAGGGAATAGCTTAGGACCCATTGGTGCGTACCTGAATGTCGTCTACCTATTAGTTCCTCCGCTATTATCTTATTACCAGTGTTCTCATGTAACTGTCACGCGAAAGGATCTAGCACTTGTCTGGAGAAGAAACAATATGAAAGGTCTGTTTATCCCTTCCCTTCTAATGACAAAATGGAAATTAGAGCGCAAGATGATCATTGATAAGATAACATCAGAATGCCGGTTTTGTTAGAGTACACGGATTTCTAGGGATTTTAACAACAGCTGTCGATACAATGAATTCATATATTGTATTTTGTCATTCTGAAGAGATAATAATCAAATGTCTAGAAGCAGCTTCACTCGTGCTTTATATAGGAGGCATGCAGAGATGATAATGTTGTCACTACATTGTATGCCAGGAAGAGCAAATGAGAGAGAGAGAGAGAGTGCTGTTATATGGTTGAGTGTGTGTTTGCTTGCGAACTTCAAAATCTAGAGTTCACTGGCATAAGTATTTCAGAGAGGAGAGAAAAATGAAAACACGGTCAAATCATCAAAAAATAATCAACCATAATGATATCTATCTTGGAAATATTTTTTCCTGAGAGCATAGTGTCTTATAAAAAAAAATCCATCATTATCGTATTCGTAAAAATACAAACCTCAAAAGATTTCTTCAAAGATCTAGTACGATGTATTATTTCATCTGAGGTAGGAGAGCTTTTGGGATGTCATTCGTAAAAAACACAAACCGACAAAAAATTCTTCAAAGATCTAGCACGATGTACTTTTTCATCTGAGGCAGGAGAGATTTTGGGATGTCATATATTTCACGCTACCGCTCTTTTCGAATAGGTGAAAACATGTTCTGCCGGACTGTTTAAAATATTGAACACTTCAAGTTCCATCCTAATGATCATTTTTAAAATACAACTGAATGTTACGTTTCCAATCATTAACAAGTCATGTTCATCCTAAATACTAATTTTTCCCTTAAAATATTAATTTTTACCTTATTTACAGTGAAGCATTGATTACTTATTGGCACCTATTGTTCATATCCGTAATGTCAGTAGTTTTGACATTAGTACCCTTCAACGCCATGATTTTTTCTCACCTCACATCGCAGAGAGCAAAACAGGTATAACGCTTTCCTATATACTTTTTCACATGGTGTTGTAGATATCTGTGCATACAATGCTAAAACCTAGTACGGTAAGTTTCATGGTCAACATCATTCACTTTTATAAATCATTTTGATATCTTTCGCTCCACATGTAATTGTAACAAAGTCACAAGAAATAAAGAAAATGATTTTCAGTATTTTAACAAAGTGTTGTATCTGCATGCATATGCTCATACCTCGGGAAGACACTACATAAAACAGAAGGGCGCTTTCGTTGATGAGTCTTATTTAATCGAAGGGGCTAGAATATCATTTAGACAAAACGTGTCTAGCTGAACTGAACGTGAGAAAAGACTTGGCTGAAGCGTGATTCGAACCAGCGACCTCTGGATTGCGAGACCAATTCTCTACCAACTGAGCTTTTCAGCCCTATGTTAGTGGTTGATCCTAATAGCTAACATATATACTCTGAATTAGCACACTGTATTATTATTATGCACTACCTTTGAACTGATTATTAGGCTTAACCAATATCTTTTAGTTTGATAACATGTTTTCACTATCCTATTAGTCTAAGCGTATAACCCAACTATGTGTGTTTTGACTAAAACGGTTTCTTCAAAGGGAAAAATAATTATAACCTCATACATCATTACATGTACAGAGCTTCTGTTAGTCTAAATGAAGCAACATCAATACCTCACGATACTGTGTAACTGGTGTATATGAAACTTGCAGCTGCAAATGTTTTATGAGCAGTTAATATTAATACAATTCACTTTTAGATTCATACTAGATGCATCATGTTTTCGCTGTACACACTGTACATTAAAAGAAATATGAAATACAATTTTTGGCTTCATTGGAATTTACTCTTATTTAAAGTAACTTATCCATCTGGTTTCGGTGAAAATAGCACAAAAATAGCATTTGACTTCATGCAAATGCTTACACATTACCCAGAGAACACTGACCAGACAAGAGAACAAGGATGCTTTATATAAGTGGCTAGACATATTCTTCAATCAAAACAATCTAAATGAACAGAATTTTAGCTAAACCAACCTTCTCATCTGATATGGTAGGAATGTCCAGTCTGTCAAGTTCACTAAGGTTCTTGTCCATTCCGTTCAAAGAGGTTTGTATGCTTTCATCATCAATAGAAATGTCGATGGTGACATACAAGATCAAATTAAGGCCATATTTTAAAGATGTCTCTTTTGCCTCAAGAAGTAAAATAATGCAATGAAAAAATCCAAATACCAACTTAACAAACTCTGAGGCATTTGTTACGAGACGTAACTCAAGGTCAGAAAAGTAAACCTCCCTTGGTTCATAAAACAAAATCCGCCATATTTGTAGGGGGGAGAAGAAGATGAGTTGACCAGATGTAAATTCAAAGTAATGATTTTACTACATTTCTCAAATCTGATCTGAATTACTCAACAAAGACACAAGATTGTAAAAATGCCACAAATTTATTAATTTCTTACCTACGTTAAAAATCAAATTAAAACACATCATCCTCATGACTTTAAAATAGTTCAGTTGGGTGCGCACATTCTCTGATGAATCAGGTCCACATAAATCTTTGCCGACATAATTCTGCTGGCCACAGTTTCTACTATTTTCGCGAATCGCCAAAGTCCATTTGGTCTAGACCGGCCGTTAATTTGTGAAAGTGTTGTAGAACCTTGGACAACACTGGAAGTATAACTGCAGCTTGATGGTATAACATTTGCCATACAGGTACTCAGGCATTAAAGGTGAATGTCACGGGTACAGAAGAAGGTAAAGTCCTGCTGGAATTGTAATTTAACCTTTGTTTTTCCAAAGGCAGTAATTTTTGAGCAACTCTGACGATCTGGTAACTTTCCGATTATCTATAAATACCTAAGATTTTATATATATCAAAATGTTATGAAAGTTCTCCACCTTCTGTTTGAAAGGTCTACACTCGATGAAAACTCTTGTCAACTGGCAAGGAAACTGACTTGTAACAGAATTGTCCATAGAAAATTTCCATGGATGCAACAAAACATGCGAGGACAGACAAACATTCGTCAGCTTTTGAGTTCGCGAAAACATGTTTAAAGGAAGTCCACCTCCTGTGCTTTGAGTGTTTTGCCATAGCAATTACACAAAGTACTTGTTCTTCAACAGGTGTGTAATCTTGCTTCCTATAGGTCAACACAGAACCTCTGTACACCTTTTAGAAATGAAGAAGATAAGACACATAGGCTCTTATTGTTTCGTTGACTGTGAACATCTTCTGGCATGTTCTTCTCAGGAAATTCTCACAATCTAGTCCATTTAGAACAGGTCAATCAAATAAGTCATGCTTATTGCACCACACCTTGCAATTTTCATATTAATATTTTCCAGTTCTCCCTCATCATAGTTTTATATGATTAATTTACAGGAATTAATATCAAAAAATCATATAATATTCAGGAGTCTGTCACACTCTCCCCCAACCATAAGAACGTTCTTTTTACGTCACGAACTATTAGAAACTCTGATATGTTATACACTTATTCGCCTTGTTCAGATTGAATGTTTGACATTTGTCCAAATCATCTAAGTACTGTTTGGTCCCCCTCATAGCGAATTACAATATTACGTGGCCTAATCCTCCTTAATATTAAGAGGTTCACCCGGCCTCGATTCCCCTGGCACTTTACCTCGTTCTTTTATTTAACTCCAAGCAAAGGAATCGATAACGTTTCTCGGACTGTACGACAACTATTCAATTGAAGTTGGTTACATTTTGATACCAAAAGTTCATGTCAATGAGTTAAAGCATGCTTATTTCTGTTGAAACAACGTTACATTTGCAACTAAAATACGACTTTTTAGTTTTGATCGCAGCACATGCCTCCAAAATGTATTCGTACCATCAACAATATGCGTTTACTGGTTGGAATAAAATACGACCTATAACCTGCTTTCAAGAAAACAAATGAAAGGGGTGAGAAGATCCGGATAAACGTCTAATTCGACCGCCTATTTTTACCACTCTCCGTGAGATGATTTCAATACACTGTCGTAAGAAATGCGTTCGCGTGAGGCTTATTTATTCGACGAAACGAAACTAACAGGCTCATGCATCATTGGATTACACGCTTTATTTCCGTTTTTATCATACATTTTGTACTCCGGCGGAATAAAGCGTGTACTCAAATGATGTCCACTGAGCCTGTTTCGTTTTTCGGGTCGATATAATAGCCTTCGCGTTAACACGTTTACGAACTCTTCGCAGCCTCGCCATATCCCTTTAAATCAACGCATGTCATGTGACTAGCGGTATTTTGATGAAAATATTAGTTAATTTAACGACAGACGTATACATCCATACTGAACATCGCTTCAAAATATATGCACTTAAAACGAATAACCCTGTTTTAACAATATATGGAGCAAGCCCTCTTTGGAACAAAAGTAAATGAATACAATGGTATTGCTGTAATAATGTATGCACAGAATTGCACACTGCCAAGTGCGCTCCGCTCAAACATGGATTAATCTAAATATGAGTGGTTTTATTGATCCGATATATATTCGTGCAAGGGACCCATCAGTTCCCTATTTTAACAGTATGATGATTTAATTGAGGTCAGAAACGTCAATACCACTTGCTACGGTGTAACCAGGTTCAACCGGTACGAAACCTGCAGCTGGAAATTTTTTTATTAACATCCAAATTTAACTTTATTCACCCTGGATCCATACACACAATGGTTCATGTTTTTCTCGTGGTACCACCCTGATAAGAAAAATACGGAGCATTTTTTCATTGGCTTCATTGGGAACGTATTCATATTCAAGTTACACTTCACCTGGTTTCTGAAAATGCAAAAACCATCTTTTCATTCGGATGAACCAGTGCAGAGAAAAGAGATAGAAATTTTGCCCAATATTCGTATAGTTTGTACATGGGACGATCACGTATATCAATTATTGGTGGCCTGAAGTTTTTTTCATATACAAACCAACGATGTGATTAAAATTTGAAAACTATACTATCTCAATGTGGCCTGGCTTCTATGGAAAATATGAAATCAGTCAAAGAAATGACTGGGTAAAAATTAGTTCAAGGACGGGCGTTACTTCTGCTAAAGACGGTTGACTCATTAGAATAATAAATTGTAATATTAAACACTCTTACTGATAAACTTCCATGTTTCTGTAAACTACTCCATCAGCTACTATTGCAGATTTCTACTACTCATATGCATACGACTTTATTTATAGCATAAAGAACAATACATTTTGCTGTTTTTGTAATTAAATGATGCATTCAATCTTTTGTTGAATTGTTAATAGGCATGAAAAATAAAAATAGCACTTTGACTGTATACTGCACTGTCGCAATGTATATCTACAGACGTACGATAATTCTTAATGTTGTTAATATAACGAGAGGAATTTTTCATTCCATGTTATGAACATTTTAAAATCCATATAAAATTATTTAAGTTCCATTTTTAAGAAGAGAAAAAATAATTGCTTTCCATAGGCAATTACACTGATTTCCACTGTGTTTTTATAATCAGGTATTCAAGAAATTTTTGAAGGCGTTATTGTAGAAGTGTTATTCCAAAGAAATGTGCAGTAGTCAAGTTTTCCAGTTCATTTCGTTTAATTGGGCACATAACAACCTGCTGCGCTAGCGAGCTTACGAATTCACGCCCTACATTTTCGGTGCACAAAAGGATTGTGTTTAGGTTGGTAGAAAGCATTTCATGTTATTCCTGATTTAAGAGTTGTTAGATTATCTTGCATTTTCTTAAGGATATTTAACTTTTAAATATTATTTGACTTTATATTTATTCGACCTACTAATTGCATTCGAAATTGACTGATTATGTGGTTTGTATTTGCTTTGTTTTGTTTTCAGCCTGTAGTTTGAGTAACCCATGACCCGTTCACACCTTACTTGCTATGGTTAGATATGATCTAGTCAACCGTCAAAATACCTTTTGTCGGAAGTTGTATTAAACGTGTTTTGAAGATGTTAAAACCTGCGTTTACATTATATATTACATTTAATTATCCCACTAAAAAGGCCTTAAGCTTTTTTTCTTCATATTATTTGTTCAGAACCTTTTTCAGACAGGATTTTTGAAAAATGGATCGAAAAAAAATACACGGTACAAAAACAACACTTCCATTCTTTACATAAAATAATACACATCATACACAATACGCCCAACAATACTGGCCATACCAATCTTACTATCAATACGTATATGTATGTCGACTAATATGGGTGACATTCACTACCTATTAAGCACGTACAATGTCCATTTTTTATACATTTAGAATTATGTCAATAGATTTTCCTAAAGTTAGCCACTCGTGTAAATTTCAAAAAGATTTACCTGACCTCAAAAACGGAAAGCATCGAGTCGCCATAAGGGATGGCCCTATGTTAGAAAACAAATCCCGATTGAAAGTACATATGCTATATCTATCCGACAGACTGTTACTATTTTTGAATCGTCTGATAATCTGGCTTCTGTAAACAATTTTGATTAGTTTATAATAGAGCAATAATTCTTAATCGAAAATTTTCAAGCGAGTAACCTTATTATTCGACCGACTATAGAGCAATCTCGTGCTGGCCGTTTTGATGCGCTGTGAGTTTAGTGATTCATATATACTTAAATCTGGTCATCATATGTTGAACATTTGGTCATTTTTGAGTGGAGGAAGAGGAGGGGGATTTGAGGGGGGCGAGGAGGGGAGGGAGGGGAGTTGAATGGTGATTGGTCAATGTTGGGGGAGAGAGGGAGCCCTTAAGCTTGTATTTCGGTGTGGCATTACTGTATTTCTTCTTTGGAGTTTTAATGTGAAAGAAACGTGCTCAAAGTTGGCAATTTTCTAAAGAATACTGTGGCGTTAAACTGAGTTAGTGGTGCTAACCTACACTCTTGTAAAAATACCTGTCAATGTGATAGGTGCAGATCAAAATATCAATTTACACTGTTTTCTAGTCAAATTTTACTTGAACACCAGGTATATGTGATAATTCTGAGTTGTTTACCAGTTTCCAGTAAATTGACTAGAAAACGGTGTAAGTGTAAGATCATATTTGACAAGGTAATTTAAGAGTTAACATCAATTTATTATATTATATGCAAAAATACTAGTGAGGGGGCTTTATTCCCACAATGGAAAGAAAATATCCCCACAATGTCAAAATCAATTCCACAATGTCCATTTGTACTAAAAATAACCACGCAATGTATATCTATTAAATATACACCCCCAACACATACAAACATACACATGCCTTCTTTACACACTAACAAACTTAACGTTTGAAGATTTACTTATTTTAATTCATTACAAGAGTATAAATATTCATATATCCAGCTTTCAAATTATTGTTTATATTAAGGATGAGATGATTATAATCTTACTACAAAAAAAATCCCCCAAATCAAAAAAATTGACAATTTGATTGTCCTTATTTAGTGACAGTATAGGTTTGAAGTATATTTTCAAACTAACAAAAGTACCAACAATCCCGATATGATTGCCCCTCTTTAAAAGGCTATTTTTGGTTACCCATCTCTGTCATATGTCATTTAAAAAAGAGCAAAAACATCCTCTAGTTTGGTCAGCAACCGCATATCCTCGAGCGTTTAAAAATGTGTACCGATGGTTTCAACACTGTTTTAATAACGCATGTGAAAATCCAGCAGATGACCATTTGACATATAGAGACAAAAATATCACGTCGCCCTAAGCATGATTTTATTCCTGGACAATATATCCGATATAGCGGAATTGTTAATATTTTTCACCCCTTGCCCGAGTAGCTTTAGTACAGGGAATACATCAAATACGGCTATACTATAGTCCATCATGTGAATTTAAACACGTTCGTATTTTTGTGGATAAAGATGTTTAAAACAGCATTCTGGCTGGCTGAGAAGAAAGATGGTATTGGGCTCTTCCAAGAATTGTCCACACCCCTAAGATGACAGTGGAAATTCCCACATCCATTCGAAATGACTACATGAATTCGCAAGCCGTTTTTGGCAAATATGGGTGGGAATTCCCGTGGGAATTGCCAAGGCATTTTTTCATCATGTCATCTTTGGGTGTTTGTGACCAATGAGAACGAACGGGAAAACAGGGCTACTAAGATACAGTATTCTTTGGTAAATGATTTTTTTTCAGGAGGTCGGTAAAGTCATAGGAATTTCTAGAGTCATCTTTGGTTAGCTACTCAAGTACTCAATTATCTATTGAGTGCATCTATTAAAGTAACACAATTGGAATATTGGATATTTTTTTTACGATTTTTATTGTGGTAATTCCGAAGCACTTTTGGATTTTACATATGTTTAGTCAATATTTTTTAGAGTGCAAAGTTCACTTTATTGTTGTATCCTATGGAATGAAGCTGTATCTGTTGCATTAAGTGTAGAATTAGACTGATTTATGTTAAAGGCTGACTCAGAGATTTCCTGAGGATGGCGCCCTCAATTTTCTGACAAATCGTGTTTTTTGCACAAACATAATGATTATCCACACACTAATCACTGTGTGAAAAATCTAAGCTCAAATCGATGTCCTTCATATGGAAAATCACAGTTTTGTTTTAAAATTCCGGATCCGGAAATTTTGTTATACACAGTATCCTATGGGACTGTATCCTATACATAAATGTTTATTGCATCAAAACAAAAAAAATCCATTTCATGTCAAACTTCAGAATTGAGTATTTTGGGTGGCTATCTACGGTTCTTGCCAACTATTTCTAATTATAAGACTCTTGAAATCTCTGAGTCAGCCTTAAATTAACGTATGAACAAACTTCCCACATATCAAGATCATTTGTGAAAGTAATACACAAAATAATTTCTGCATACCCGCTACTCGAACAAAGCCACAGGTTGTATAAATTATAAAACCATTTTAATCGTTCTTAATCATCATACGAAATTGTGCATTTTTTGTGATTGTCATAAAATCTTACAGTGCAAGAGATACATAAATGATTCATACAGACACAAGACTCGTCAAGACGCATGACATTTGGCCCATATTAAAACAATCTCTCTCCAGAGGATGTCTCGATCCACTGCATGTAAGGTCCCACGTGCATCCACGTAATGCCCGGAGACACAACTGGCCGAAACTAATGTCTCAAGAGCGTTAAAAGAACTCCTTATTCGCGTATGTGACTTATGCTTTGTGTCGTTTCACAGAGCACCATGTAACATTTCTCAATATTCTCCTGCAGCTGAAGTAAAGTTTGTCTTACCGTGACTTATTCATTAATTTTACACAGAACAGGCAATTCAAAATGACAACCTACAATGAAGGGTATACGTGAAAAGACAAACTACAAAAGGTGTTTCAACATACTCTCATATTTCGCGCACTTAGCGAACTATTATTTCATATATACGAATTGGTCTCTGTTTTGAAACTATATTAGTAAAAAGAACTTGTAAAAGATTACAAAGCATTGTGCTACCCACACACGTAACACCATATGGCTTTTTAGGAAATTGTTTCTAAATTTGGATGATTTTTTCATTGGAAACACATTTGAGCCAGGTGCAAAGGCATCCCTTTTGTGTACAACCGAAATGAAATGGGTTTTTATATCATATTCTAAGTAATCATGAAAGACATTGTCAAAATTTTCAAAACAAATAATATATCTTGTGAACACCAAACGTTTACTAGACCGTAATTAACCGTACAAATTACTTGTGGTGTTGAGATGTTCTTAAAATAATTCAGCATATTACTGGATACCATTGACTGTCGTTTTCTCCTTAAAACGGAATTTATTCAATGGAAATGGAGTCAGGCAATGCACACGGATTTTGGTTATGTAATCTGCATGGAATTGTTACGTCAGAACTTGCTTAACAACTTTTTGTTCATAACTTTTTGTCCATTTTCTTTTCGAATAAATGAATTAAGGTCGTCAAAGTTTATTGTATTCACAAAAGTTTCTCACCATTTTAACAAAAAATGTTCTTTAAGTCATTTAAATACTTTAAAAAAAAATCAAGGCCAAATGGTGGTGCAATCATATTTGCCCTTGTGGGCAATAACATTGAAATCTCAGATGACATTTAAAATCTGTTTCTCCTCCACATAAGTATACCGGACCGAATGGTAGAGTTCATTAGTTCTATTGTTTGCAGGAGTCTGATTTTCGTGAAAACAAAATACATACGTTTTATTAGGGGAACAGCATGATTATGGGATTTTAATAATTTCCAATTAATTTCACACTGGTCTTGTCTTCCCCATTGATGTGATCACAAAATGAAATCGTAGATAGGAATGCTCCACCGTCTCCATGCCATGTGTCAATTCACGTGACACCAACCATTTCTAAATGTTTATTAAAACGCCTGCAGCAAAATAAAACGTCTTCATCATTTTTGTACAATACAGGCAGCAATTGATGAAAGTATATACGAGACTGCAATCTATACTTAAAAAGAAAGGGTACGAAAAGCAATTTCTCAAGTTACATGCATTTTCAAAAAAATATTTCTCCTTTATTTAGGAGTGTTGAAAAGAAAACTGCATCTTGTTTAGGTTTATAGCTTTCGGGTCTTTTAAGAATTTTCTTAAAGGATTTACTGAGATGGCATTGAACGCAACCGTAATAGAAGACTGCTTTCGGGAGATTGCACCTGATTATGACGGCGTTTCTTGTCCTTGACAATCATTTCAATCATCTACACTATTAGGTTTACTTGGAAATTACCGGCTTTACTCCTTTCCAGTAGATGAATACGTCTTTCAAGGACATCCGGTATCACCTTTTACAATTTTCTAATTTCTATCTAAGAGGTGTTGGGGGAAGTTTCCAATGTAGTCGTTAACTCTTGCAAACTCCAAACTGCATTCACAAATCTGGAGGTTGAATTATAAAGATAATCACATTTTAATTGAGATCATAAATGAATCAACAGGTATATATAGTGGCGCATCAGCAGTCGTTATCGTCTTAAGTGGCTGTACCTCTAATGAATTATAAATTAGAAAATCTTTGAGAAATGTGACACGTGCTCTCAAGAGGACATCTCTGATGGAGAATAGAAGATCTGCTGAAGACAATATACCATTTCCCTAGCACTCTACATTGAATATGACCTGTGCGTTCATTGCTTTTTGTATTTTTCACGATTAGCAACATATGGTATTTCAGCAGTATGCGAATTATCTTGTTAATGTTTACAGCTAGCCGGGATGTTTTCTTGTAACACTTTACCACGTGCAGATGCGGTAATGATGAAAACAACAACGAACGGAAACATACTATATTTCGACTTTTACCATGAAGTATAAAATAGGACTGGCTAAATGTATGTGAGGAAGCAATGTGAGGATAGAGCAACCGGTTGCAAAATTAAATCGCATCAGGTCTCGATTTCACTGAATGATTGTGATGGCAAACTAACAAGAAAGAAGAAACAAAATAGCCTTGGTCGAATAAACCAGATTTGCGCCTGTCTGATACCAATCGTCCCTTTTCCCTTTTGAAACGAACAAATATAGAATATAGTTGCGAGTAAATGTGTGTATGTGTGTGTGTGAGAGAGAGAGAGAGAGAGAGACAGAGAGAATGTGTGATATAAAAATGTATTGTTAAAGGTGGGTGACCCGACCGACCTCGTCCCCCTTACTCCATCGAAATTCGAAATTGATATTGGGTATCAGACGAAAGTTAATTTTCTCATTACCCCTGCTAAAGCCAAGAACATGTTTCCTTCTGATGCTATAAACCAAAATGTCTTTAGATGTGGTCGACCATACTAATTAACAAACTGTCCTATGAAGCAATTTAGTACACATATTTGCTATCCAAACTGTTGGACCGATTTAAGTCAATATTTATAATCAAAATTAATGTTTTGGTGATGTGAGGTACAGAACATTATATAAAAAAATGAACCACGATAGGGTCACCCACTAAATAGTTTTCCTTTGATTTCGAGACTTACAATGGAAACCCATATTGTTTCGAAATTATATTTTATTTAATATGTAATAAAGATACCCGCTATAGACTGAAGGGTTGGATTATACTTGGATATCTAGTGAACTATTACAAAAATTGAGGTGCTAGGATAAAAAAGTACACCTTTAACACGAGAAATGCAATGCAAGTCCTGTTTTGATTTCAGTGGCTTTGAAATATTGAAACTTTCATTTGTTGTTCAAATGTTGTCAGTTTGACGGTGGCTTTTACTGAATATCTCTCCTGATAAATAGCATGACCTACAGGTGATGAATAGTACTTTGTACTTGTGTCAACTGCTGAAATATCAAAAACGTTTCACAAACTGTTGTTTATGACCCATGCCTTATGTCAGTTTGTAGAACATCAACATTTATCAATGTTCCTTTCAAAGCCTGAAGCTAAATGGAAGTTCGTCTTACAGTGAATTATTCATCAATTTGTAGAGTACACACAACGTGAGATGAAAGCAACCTCAAACGATAGTATAAAGTGTATATCTGCATGTGTAAAACTGGCGGAAAACAGTGAGCGACACGATATCAAAAAACTACACTCTGGAATCGAAGCAGGGTGCTGGAGTATAAATCGAATCAGGAATCGACTAAATCGAATTTCGTGATTGGAAGTGTACAATATGGTTATATTGAGCCCCAGACGGTCTCGTCCTATTCTCCTTCTGCTTTTACTTCTGCTTTTTTGCCTTCCTTCTCCTTTTCTTCCTTTTTTCTTCTTCTTTCTTTTTTCTTTCTTCTTCTTTCACCCTTTTTCTTCCTGCCTTCTTTCTTTCTTATTTCTTTCATTTTCCTCTTTATTTCTTCTTTCTTCATCTCTTTTTTTCTTAATGTTCTTTGCCTCCTTCATCTTTCTTTATCATCTTCTTCCTTTCCATTATTCTTCGTCCTCTTCTTAATCTTCATGTTCTTCATATACTATTTCTTGTTTCTTTCTCTTAAAGTACATAAATAAAATTGCCATTACATTTCATTCCCTAGCTTTATTTTCGACTTTGACGCTGTTCATTTTGTTCATTAATCCAATATTATACTTCCAGTTCTTCTCAGCTTCCTATGGTAGTGGTAAAGAATACAAGCCCTTCAAGAGTACAACCCAAGACATTGACATTTCCTTCCTTACGACTTTTTCTCTCAAATATCTGTAAATTTTCCAAAGATTCCACACCCACCACTTCGCATGTTCTTCTCCTCTTTTACTCTGCATTGGAATCGGCTGATCGGATCTATCGGTTGCATCGCCTTTCTTGAGCTAGAGAGTAAGAGAGACCTCTCAAATATGTAATGTTAATTTAGCATTGATGCTTTTAATCATGAATATCACCATCTGAAAAACTTGAGCTGAGAATTATTTAAACAAGAAACTTCTAATTCTTCGTTGGAGCAAATACGAAATTCAGCCTATGCTTCATATTGAAATATAAGCAAATCAAAATCACCATTTATTTTCATTTTAAGACATTTCTGTAGAAAAATACAGGGTAATAAATCAATTAGAGTTTAATATATATGAAATCACTACATAGATCACAGCTAACCCCTAATCTCTTTGACTGTAATTTACATTTATTTGCATATTTTCCTAAATATTGGTAAATTTAACGACTTTCAAACAGTCCGTTACGATACTAAAACATGAGTTGTCTGTCTCTATGTCTGGCCAGGCGATTTGACACGTGGATGGGTAACAACAGTCGAGGGCAGTTAGCAGGCTTTTGAGTGCCCCTGCAGGTCAAAGGTCATCTAAGAAATACCCCAGAACAACCAAATTTGGTCAAAATACTCTTGACATATAACAATGTTGAGGTCAAAGTTCAAACATGCATTTCAAAGGTCACACACGGGCGCGACTTACGTATGGAGCTGATATTTGACACATGGCTGGGAAACGTCAGTCTGAGGGTAATTGGGGTTTTAATGTAACTCCGCTGGTCAAAGGAAGGAAGGAAGGCTGCTATACAATAGCAATGGCGAAGAATGTTGCACCTAAATTTCTTATTTTGTCAGTTGGCAAATTCGCACCAAATTACTCCGGGAAAAATATGTTTTTCTTACATTTGTAAAGAATTGTGCATACCTTGAAATCATCGCAAAAATCACATACTTCGTACTGATATGACTACTAAAAAACATAGCTCTTGATCCACTCGAATCAAAAATATCAAATATGGCTGAGAACCTGATCGCCTGAACTTCACCGAATTCCAGTTTGCGAAGCGTTTTAGGCAATCACAGCTAACGGTTCCATATTTCATTCATAAATCTACATTTCGGGTGTTTACGGAGACCTCCGAAAGTGCTGGCGAGTGCCAAGGCTATAATTAGCACGTGCTTTCAATGGGACACTGCACAGTGCAGCAGCAAATTGGACGGCCTCTTGAAATCACCTATCGATGGGTATTTCTCCATAAATGAAAAAGTTGATCATGTTTATCAATACCGTGTAAGGGTATAAGGGGAACGATGCAATAATATATTTAAAGGATAGCTGAATCTGTTGCATCATTATTTTGTGATAAGCTTTTTTGTTTTCGGAGAACAATTTTAGGAGCTGGTGAAATCCACGTGCACACACAAGCTCTGTGTGCAGCGGTTTCGGTCACTGATTACGTAATAGATGATTGAAGTGCCTATTACTTGCTCGAATCAAAAATCAATTTCAAAATATCTTACACGTAATCTTAAAGCAATAACAGCACATTTTTTGAAGATCGCCCCAATTTTCAAAATCTGATATCTTTACACAGTTATGTTGGTAATTGTCTGACTACACCTGCGAACGAGAATGCTCAAAAATGCGTATTTATCATAAACTAAGCGATTTTGTAATTAGCACTGGGATCCCAGATTGTACTTAACGGCAGAGCTGGAAATGCTAAGTTTATGTCCGTCCATGATGAAATAGTGCCACCTCATTAAAATGACCTCTTACTTGACTTGCCTAAACCAATAAAACGACTAATGGATGAGCGTAGATACGTACATGGCGACTATTAATATACTAAGCCGGTGTGTTCCCACCCCCAGCAATTTGCCAAAGAAGGTCCCGATCCAATAATATAGCCTAAGGCCGTTTACAGCAGCATTTGAATTATTATCGGAGATCTCCGATATTAATTATTCTAATTACAAAATTCCTTCGTTTGCGACACATATAGACATTTTCCAGCTTAACCATTCACAGGTATAGTTTACTAGCCAGTTACCAATGCAACCGTGTAAAAAATCTCAATTTTTTGGAAAAATTGGGGCGCTCTTAAAAAAATGTACTATTATTGCTTTAAGATAAACATGCTATTGCCCATCCATACTTATTGATACCTACAACCAAAATACTATTGTCAGCCCTTTATCAATGTCAGCAGAACCATTGAACTGTTATGCAACAACACGTAATAAAACACATCATACATTCCCTCAGTGAATGAATCTCTTTACGGACTATGACATGTGCGTATTACATTAGCGCGTTCGGTTAATATACACATACCCTCTAGTACTGGAGCGTATCCAATTTGCGTGCAACGAGTGATTACCTCTATGCGAATAGAGAATCAATTAAACCACGTGTCAATATAATATAAAAACAACTATAAGATTCGTATCAGGGTTGAAATTATTCCTGATTATTAATTTTTCGTAACAAATGCATATATATGAAGTAATAGCAAAATGATGTTACGATATGTTGCACTCGCATTTATTTCCCAAATTGTTAACCAAACAGATATCGGGCTGCGTACGTTTGTATATACCAGTGTTTGGTATAGGATGTGTATCTATGTTTGATCATGTACTAAATGTTCTACTGATGGATTGCCATTCATCAAAGCTAATTTATGGACAGATTTGTCAAACTGAAAGCGCTATTGTCGTCTGCTTTGCACGAGTATGCATTAAAACAAATTACAAGTGTTGACATTCAAAAGAACAAAATATTGCGGTCATGGGGTAAAGGGTTAGAGTAAATGTTACTACTTAAAAAATGTCACTACGTTTAAAGTCACTACCATTATTATAGCAATACAATAATAAATAAATCGTGCACAATAATTTCGCACACCTTAATTTTGTCAATATATGTAATAGTTTACATGTAATAGTAAACATATGTTCCAAACATATGTAATAGTCTACATGTAATAGTAAACATATGAGTTTGACTTGTTTGATTACATGTAATCGGTATGATTCATTATATTGAATGGCATTGCAGAGGCATCTGAGTTGGTCCTGACTGACGAAAATAAATATTGGTATAATAGCGAGGTTGCGGAAATCCATCAACTCTAAACGCGAACACACACCCATTCAAATCTTGAAAATCTTGTCACAGGAGAGTGATTTGGAATAGGCAGGCGTTCGTGTTAGGCGTTTATGGGTTTCCCCAACCTCGCTAATAATAAACATAACAATAATAATACAAAATAATAATAATCATACTAACAGAGGAATAAGGGGAATATTAAACATTCATTAGCTTATAATGAGCTCTTTTTGTTATTTAAATTAATATTCATATCCTTTGTTATTCCACCTCATTTGCATAAATTACTATTCATATATTTTATCTTTTGACGGAAAAAACCGCAAACAAAAGATTTCTTGAGGGGAAACAAAATTCCCCTGAATAACAAAAGATAATTTCCCCTTAATTAGAATAATAATAATAATGATAATAAGGCGCCATTTCTACAAGATCACGGATCTGTTGCCTATTATTACTACACTGTCATCAGGAAATCGTCACAACCATTCGCTTCACCTAGGCCGGCAGCAGGCCAAGCGCACAATACATTACCAATATCAGGAATACGTTGAAATATTCCAAAATAACAGCTACCTGCGTGTCGCTTGGGTCGACAAGACAACAAGATCAAATGACGTTTCCAAGTGCACGATACATTGACACTTATACATGTGACACTTTTATTGGCACAATACATTGGGATTCGAAGTTCGAACCCATAACTTTCAGAGCATGAGTCGGCCTTCATATCCACTGGACCACATGTGCCTTTGACTAGTGCATACCAGAAACATTGCAGAAGGAAATCGTCTTTTACGCAAAATATCTATAATTCGATAATATATATGACTTTTTCCTATACGCCTGACAATTCAAATAGATGACTTTCAATGGGATAATGAATTCTGTCAGTTCTTCAATGATCTTCAATGAACTGTCAGCTAGGCCCAAACTGAGTGCCACCAAAGTTACTATTCAAAAGCTTTCAGAAATATAGCTGACAGATGTTTGAGTCAATCTTTCTTTATCTACATCGCACAAGACAACCTTTATCATATAATGTTGAGAAATGTTGACGTAAGATCCTTTAGGAGCCACTATCTGTGATTTTCTTTAAAATGTTAACAAAACACCGATCTTGTTACTTTGGTCATTGTTGTAGTGAAATCCTCGAAGTGCCTAGACATGAGCGATTTTTTGGTGAAAAAAATCGAAATACTGACCTGTTTAAAGGGGGATGGCCCGATTTAAGGATATGAAGTTTTCATCTTGATAGATTGGCCTTCACCCCAAAACCCCATCTGTAAAGTTTCGCGCCGATATTTCAATCCGTTTCATGTGAGAGCTAAAAACGTGATTTTGTAAACCCCATAGAGTACTGTGTAAAATTAATATTGGTCGACCAAAATGGGGTACATTTTTGCTCATAACTTCCAAACCAAACATCCTTTGGCCCTAAGATTTCACAGGGTAAATGAGAAAAATAGTAGCTTTCTTCTGATACCAAAATGTTGAACACTTCCGTTAAAATCTGGAGCTTCTAGGGACGAGGCTATTAGCGATCGGGCCATGGACCTTTACTGTCTATTGCACAGCCGATAATGTAGTCCTTGGATAAGTGTAGGTTTAAGTTCGGAATAAGGTTTAGCGTAACTTCAATGCCCTTGTGTTGATGCTCATGGCAATCGGGATTTATGACCTGACTCAACTGAATAACCCGTTGAAAGAATGGCCCAACTACATCAAAACTGTTTTTGAGTTATAACGTAAAACACCATCAGTAATTTACTAAATCAAAAAATCGAAACAATCATTTAAAAAAAAAATCAGATTTTGGCATCTCTGTAATAAGTATACCCTGCACGTTCTAAGACTGAAAGCAACCGGAATCTTATATTTAAGTAATTGCTGTCCATACGGACTGCAACTGTAACGCGTCGTTGACCGCTGCTGTTTCCTTCCTTTTCTGTCAATTTTTCAGTTGCAAAAAATGACTTTACACAATTTTAAATACTTGCCCTTCACTTTAAGCTATTCCTGCAAATTTTGAATAGTTTGACTTTTTCGCGTGAATCAATGATAATGTCTTTAACGCTTCTATTGAACTTTGATTAATAAAAGCATCATGGTAATGTAAAAAGATTTCCATATGTACGTTTCCATGGCAACGCTACATAGAGCAAGAGCAGAATACCACAGGGACCTTATTTAAGGAGTTCGTCACCCCCACTACAGAAAAGGTTTGACACCATGGTAATTAGTATGGACCCTCTATATCAATGCTAGGTGGTTAGTACTCTCAAATTGTGGTGTCACTTTTTCAACAGGGCCAAATTAAGCTGACACAGGGGTCAAACTTTTAAAATACTCCATACATGTTGAAAAGTATTCCACATTATCCTTCTAGTCATAAGGATTCCAAAAATGTATAGTTTGTATAACTTACGGCCATTGGTTTTGGAGTTGTAGGGTAAAAATGACTTTAAAAAAAGGTCAATCTCAATTTGAACAGGGTTCAACATTTAAAGTTAATCTGATTATATTTTAAATACTTGCAAATTAATTTCTGAGGAAAGAGCACTCTAAAAAGTATAGTTTTGGTTATGTCAAATGTTTATCTACAGAGATATAGGTCAAAGAAGGTCAAAGAAGGTCAAAGCCAATTGGATTATGTTGCCCTATGACATATTTGCCATATAACATGATAGCTATGCATTGCAGATGCTACAAAACTTTCGTTATTTTGATACATTAAGATAGATGAACATTTTTTTAATTCTTTTCCAAAATTAGAGTAACTTCTGATTTTGACCCTGAACAAATATAAATTGACCTTTTTACCACTTTAGCTATTTCTACCATATAACCAATGGTCATAGATGGTACAAACTACACATTTTTGGAATCCTTATGACTAGACGAACACAATGGCATAGTTTCAACATGATTGGAGAATTTTAAAAGTTTGACCCCAGTGTAACTTTAAATTGCCCACTATTGAAAAATGACACAATTTGACAGTACTAACTACCTAACATTGATATAGAGGGTCCATACTAACTAACAAAGGTGTCAAACCTTTTCTGTAGTGGGGGATGAACCATGGGAGTTTGACCCAGGTGCTCCCGCTCTAACAGGACATTTTAGGACGAGTTGGGCCCTTCTTTCAATAACATGCAAAATAATTTGATATTTGCTTGCACAATGTTAAGTAAACCACTAGGAATATTTTTAACTGAAACTAATAACTAAATAGACGCATAGGACAGTCTTTAATGACATATATAACGTAAAAACACATTAACACGGGTATTGGACATTTCAATGTTATTGAAAATGAAAAAAAAAAAAAAAGTGTTATTTTTAATTAGAGTAGAAAAAAAAAATATGTAATTCTGCACCATTAACATTTCACACCAGAGTGCAAACAAATAACTTATGCGAATTCTACAGACGTAGTCATCACTTTTAGACTACTCCTGCAAATTTCGGATATTTTGACTCTTTTGGATGGATCACTGATAGTGCCTTCTTTCAATGAGGTACTCAGTTATAGCTTCAAGTACCTTGAGGTATACAATTAAAACCAGAAATCCAGATTCAAATAGTCGTATCGTGGTTTCTAAATGATAAGAATTTAATTTAAATACACTGTGTAATAAAAATAGAATGATACCAAAAGCAGAAAAAGTGAACAAGTTTTGGTAATTTTTCGTCATTGCTTTGTCATTGTTTTTTTTTATTTTGGAGACCCTGTCTTTTCTACAAACTACGTCCCCTAGTGCTTTTTATCAACGTTGACGATGGCATGACAGCAACCATTTTAATCTATGTCAAAATGTAACTCCTCTTTGAAGCGGTTTTTGTCTTAACTTTTTTCTCATCACAAGGAAAGCAAGTCAGCTAGGTTTAATTCTGCTTTTACATCCGCAAACACCTTTGTTCAAAGTAAATCGGTCTAGTATAAATATGTAAACTTTGATTTCAAAGGCTGACGCGTCATACGTCAATGAACACTCTCAATTAGGATGATTACAGTCAATTTTCAAAGCAGTCTGGCTGTGTTTCAATCTATAAAAACCTTCTCGTACAAGCTTACAGCGAGCTTCGAATTTAAATTTTATTTTATGACTGCCACTGTATTTGTTAAATGTTTACACGACCTGCAACAAACTTCTGCTTAAATGCATATCAGGAACTTATACCAAAATGCTTTAAAAATCTGGAAATTAAAATAATTCACATTATATGAAACTGAGTTTCCTTGCAGCTTCAAACTAGAAGAGAGTTCAGCCAAAGGTGAAATGAGAAAAATACAGATTATCTAATGATATAAAAATCCTCAAGATTTGAGCGTGAGCGGCGAGTGGAGGTTGAAGGTCGGGTAGCACCCCATTTAAATGCCAGCTCTACATATCATATACCAACATAAAGGTCTTGATCTGATGTTTCTAAATCGGCATTATTTCTCTTATGATTCGACATTCCCAAGAAATATGTTCTGGGATTCTTGTAATTTTGCTTGCAATGGCAGCCAGGAGCCGACAAATAAGCACTTGTCAATGAATGCCTGAGAAACATAAGGGTAATTCAAAATCGAATAGCAGAATTTTCAAGACTTTGGCCATTTCGTTTTCAAGACATTAGGCTTTTAAATATCTGTGCCAAATTGCACTACCGTTCGTTTTCTAATTAAGTAGGTTTAAAGGTAGGTTTTCTGAATAAATGGGATAAGATTATGTTAGGTTCAGAGCGTTATTGTTTAATTAATTTCGTTAAATATAGCAGGACGAGAAAATACAGAAATACACAAGAAAATTAATATAGTGTATTAATGGTGTGCTTTATTTAATTGTCACTAGTTTACTGAATATTTGAATATACATGTAAAAGTTTCGGAAAGAAACATACAATAGTCTTCAATTTTTGATTATTTTTTTTAAATTTTATGATTTTACTATCGCTGATAGTGCCTTTAATCGTTCGTGTTTGATATCATCGTCAAAACACTGACCTTGTTTAGGACTTTGAAGATGCTCATGAAATTTAATTTCGAGTTTTACAGATATTTTACAAGACATAATTCGTCATTCTTTGAGACGCATGCCTTCATTATATTCCGATGTTGAGATTTTGGCAACATTTTAATAAACTATAACAACAACAGAAGAGGTTAGCTGCTAGTGATCCTTGTGTCATGAAATAGCGATTTTGTAATTCAAATCGACGAGTTCCGATTTTAATTAACACGGCTATACACGTAGTAATCTACTTGGTATGGAGTTTAATTTCTGGAAGTAGAGTAGTTTATATCAGTTGAAATGCAGTATTTTTCCTCAATGTCCATCCTGAAGTTTCAGCCTGTAAATTGATTGATGTTTTAATGGTTAACCATCGATATTAGGATAAGTCGCATGGTATTATTGATGAGATTATGGCAAAAATGCCATGTGGAAAACACGAACTTACATCAGAACAAGCACCTTAAGAAGAGAAATTCGTATTTCCCCAGAAAGAAATCACATACCCTATCTTTAAGCGCTATTTTTATACGTTTGCTCAAATTGTAAATACAATGCAGATGAAATAGATATGGCAAATATCACATATTGTGGTCTTGAGTTTACATTCAGTACGGAACCAGTTTACGCTGAAGACTCATCGACACTACTTAACAAAATTGTTGCACAACCGGGTGCACTTCTCGCAATCTAACGGAGGTAACCATCACTACGTGTTTTGCCAGGGCCTTTTGCTCCCTTTTAAAACCACTTGTATATCCCATGTGTTTTTTATATTGGCTAATTAGGTATACTGTTGGAAAGAAAGTACGAGGCCCCCCCAAATCTATTCAGACATATGACGAAGCACGAACGCTAATACTGGTTTTTTGATTCGCAACCGAAATGAGTTGGAATGTGAAGCTTAAAGTGACAGGAGGAGATTTTTTTTTTTTAGGATATGAATTTCTCTCACCAATTTCATGGATCGGTTGTAGACCAATACCGAGAACTTTGGAAGGTTTATGGACAAACAGTTGCAAAAGAAAATGAAGCAAAATAAAACCGCAAACCGTGTTTTGAAACTGCCTGCTATCGTAATCGTTCCCCATAGAAACCATGCTGGCACTTTACGTGTCGTGCACGACAGAAACTACTAAATCATAATCTTTTTAATAGACGGCGTAGTCGGCTTATTCACTTCAGGTGTGATCTATACATTGGTAAGCATTCCAAATATGTAAAAAACCTAGGTCGAGGAAAATGGGGCGCTTCTTTCTGGAAATCTTTTCATGTCTCTTTAAGAAATGCTCCATACTGACGGAATTAAATCACCTTATATTATTTTACGTGTTTTTCGAGACCTTGAAATCATAAACCGCTTTTATCTTATTTTTTTCCTTCAATTCTAAACACTATTTTGTTTAAATATATTAAAATATGTGCCGGCAGGTGAGTTACAAGATAGCGTATTCCATACATAATTTAATCACGTTACAGGTTCCACGAAAACATTACGGTGTGAATGAAATGTACACCTCGATAATATTGATTTCATTCATACTCCGGTAACAAAGACGAGTACGCCTTAAAAAGAGTTAGTTTTCCACCTTTGCATAGCCCAATACAAACGTCTCGACGCATGTTTAGACTCGAAGCTCCAATTTCTCTCAGATGCGGATTCGTAAGTTTTTAATGGGTTAAAAATGGCATTGTACAGCTTAATCTAGCGGAGTCTCTTTCAACGCCAACTGTCAAAATCACACCTGTTTCCTAACCGCATTTTAGAATTTGGATAATACTATCCGGATGATCCTACTAATGCACGTTTTATGGAATAATGATGATATCAAGTGCCAGTACCTCTCCATATCTGCAAAAGAAGGTTGATTACCCTCCGCCTTGGCATGCCGGTGTTTATGCCCATTAAACGGATCTGGTACATGTGATAGTACGAGACAGTAACACTTATTAACTAATACAGAAAAAAAAGATCTGCCATTACTTATTTGCCTTCACTGGTTGTATTTCCAAGATTTTAGTGTGGTTGCCATGATACGAGTAATGTTGTTCCTTTATTATGAATTTGTTTCAGGTATCTGATCATGGTGTGATAAAATGATATAAGACAACAATTTGATAAGAATAAAACTTGTTTTAAACCCAGCACGGAATGTATTAATTTATTTTGTTATTATGCAATACTCATTAAAACTTCATTGCTCTTCCGTAATGTTCCTCCACGAAAAGTCTGCTTGCATCTATGAAAGATGTCGCATCGATAACTGTATTTCACATAACTATGGGTTTGTTTTCTAGATGACAATTAAATTATCTTTTGACATTATGATAGCTTATATGAAGGGCTTTTTTTTATCAATAAAATCTCTATCTGAAGAAAGCTACAAAGCTGAGGCTTATCGTCGATGGGCATGTACATTTCACCTTTGAAATCAAAACCTCCTATGGGCAAATGGGATACAATTTTAAAACCTCCTATGTGCAAAATGACATTTTCATCAGAACTGTCTGTAACAAAAAATCAAAATACATAGTAGACAATCTGATTATTGCTGTTTTGCTATTGCATACGTTTTAATGAATTTTCAATTCCGTGTGAACATAAAGGCAAATTTGATTGGGTGCAGTAGTAAATTGAAAGTGGGGCTCATGTTCTCAAAGCAGCTTGATTTCAAAGGGGTTTAAAATGCACAGTAGGCCTTTTGCAAGACCAACACAACGACGTTATATAAAATTAAAATCCCAAAATACTGGCTCTAAATATAATTGAGTTCATTTCAGGTAAAGTAATCATTTCACAAGAGATGCTTAGACAATTTATTTAATCAAAATGAATAGTTTATTTATATTTGGTATATTCAAAGCAGGTTGCTAAATAAAAAAAATACACGACGTTTTACGGATTATACAACTGTGACTATTAAATAGCCTCTCTTGGGCAGTGAGAGATGAAATTGAAACTACCTTTACTGTAAGATGCCGGAAATGATACTGAATTGTTACAATAATTAATAATGCACCTGCTGAAATTGAGTATGCCCTTAATGAAAGTAAAAATATATAAGTATATGTGTAATGACAATATCCATGTGATTGCTTAAGAAGCTAATGATTAAGAAATGGCCTCCATATACAAGAGCTGAAGATACTAATAACTTACACGTAAAATAATGAAACCAACGGCTGCAGTCCAAGTCGCAGGGGTGTAAAATATCAAGTTTTATGTCTTCCAAATTTATCATCATTGTCATTATGTGTGAGGCACGTGTGATCTAGTGGATAAAATGACCGATTCATTATTTGAAGGTCATGGGTTCGATTCCCATGCGGCCAATGTGTTGCGCCATTGAGCAAGATACTTTGCCTCTCTCCACCTAAGTACGTTAAGAGCTGTTAGGAAGATATTCCAATAAGCGCGCCCAAAGGTATATATATATATATATGCTAAGGGAATTTATATGGCGGTTGACGTATTCTAGTGGCAGCGGAATTAAATGCAAAGCGCTTTGATATAATGATTGAAAGACACTGTATAAATGTCGGCATTAATTTTACCATAAAGATGATCATGATGATGAAGATGAAGATGATGATGATGATGATGATGATGATGATGATGATGATGATGATGATGATGATGATGGTATCATTGTTAACAATGTTATCATTCTGAACATGGTGGTATTAAAATACAACTTCAAAGAAAACACACTTCAAAGCATAAAGAGCGAAAACAGAGACTTATAAACACACCAACAAACAGACAACGGAACATATGTTGCTTTTTGTGGCTACTATAATCACCATCAACACTCATCACATAGGCAATCGAGGTTTTCAGTCTCAACATGACTGATGAATGTGAAGACAATGTTATTAATGCATTAAATGTTACATGAACGTGATCTGCATACGATCACAAGATTGCCGCCATTATAAATGTACTTGGCACACATATTTCAATTTCATGAAGGGGTTATTTGCGGTTGTCCTAGTAAATTCGGAACATTAGCATGCAAGGTTGAATCTCAATTGAATCAAGTGTACTGGTAAGAAGAATTTCTTGAGCTGAGCTGGCTTCAAACTTTGCTAATAAATCATCTCAAAGCATTAAGAAATGTTGTGACCACACCTTAATGTGTTTCAAACGTAATGCCCAAATATTTTAAATCACAAACCAGATATATTTATTATTTTGTGAAAAAAAAACTAATTTCGGAAACAAAATTAATGTACTTAACAATGACCGTCCCCGTGAAATGGCAACCTTACCATGTTCTGATACAAAAGTCGGGCGAGCTTCTTAGGATGTTTTGACTGGTACTCGACCCGCCGACATATTCACCTTTTAGAAAAAAAGCTGCAAAACCTGAATCATAACCATATTGGGGAAAGACTTCAAGTAGCCTACTCGTACGTAATAAATTTTAACTTCGAATCGAATGAAATCGGCCGGATGAAAACATTAATATATTTTTTAGTAGCAATTAATCAACTATGACATGACTGACGCCAACAGAATCAAACAACATGCCTTCTTACACACTTCTCTATGCGATTAACAGTTTGTTCTGGCAACCGTAGATTTAGTGATTGTTTATGTAATTGTTAATTTCCAGGCTGATCTTAAATATTACAAGGCAATTGAAAAATGTATGCTTCAATTTATTGTACCAATATGTGAAAAGACTTGGCTAATTATAACTTCCGCGCAGAAAGAATGTGTCCTCGTTTACAAACGCATGTATTTAATCGGGAAGAAAAGTAAACAAACAAGAAGTTAAAGCCATGCAAGCAGCAATGCCATAAAAGTTCCTAAGCTCATAATATCCCACTGTCAACATTGCCATTTCGTTATTTTTAAAAAAAACAAGTGGTCATGTAAACTATTGATGTCTCCATAATTGATTTTGAATGAGTCCAGCTCCACCTCCTGCACAAGAAAAAAGAACATCTCTTAGCTCTTCCGATTTGCTTTTACTTTTCAACTTACAACGTCCCAGGATTCGCATATAATATTTCTATAACAAAAAATGGGAACCTCGATTTTGTGTGATAATTCTGAGTACTTCATTTAGGAGGAAAAACAAAAAAACTGGCTCTTGCTATCCTTTATTTGTATTTTACGTATTGCTTGCAAAATTTTAATAAAATTCTTAGAAACAATCAATCAGTTTCATGTTTGGTTTTTAATAACGGCATTTGAACCACTGTTTGTATAGTTAGGAAATATAGGTTATCACGATTTTTATAACCAAATCAACCAGTATGTATGGGTAAATACCCAATATTATAACTGACGCGTATTGTATGTCGCCGATACTTACAGACATTTTAGTCCATATGACGATCACAAGTACTTGATGTGGTAAACACTATAGAATAACTACCTTCTAACAACACTGCACACAAGACCTTTACCTTAAGCGCTGCAACCAATGAATGGGCTCCGTCATACTTCTACACTACATGAAAAATGTAAGCCGAGATCGAGGTGGGAGAGAAGAGAGATTAAGAGGGGGGAGGTAGGGAGGAGGAAGGGTAGAGGAGATGTCGTAATTAACCTTTTGGCATGTTACATGAGGTAAGGGAAAAAATAAATAGCAATGCTATAGAAGAAACACGTTTTTATTCTGAAAAGCGATGTATGAAATCCTTGACCAAATTTGGATTATCTTTTGAAATAATATTTGACATAAAAGGAAAAACACGGTACATGATTCGGGTAAGGATTAAGGTTGAGGGTTACGTTTCGCGGTTGGAAAATAATTACCGTAAAATATTTCGTTGTCATCTACATGAGGTCTTGAAACATTTTCCTTGCAGGCAAGAGAGAGAGGAGAGTCAAACTACGTTAAAAATACCGAGTTAAATTCAAAAGCCAACCTGAACCAGTGGCGGCGCGTAGCAAGAGACATAAAGTACCAATATAACGCTGCTATGGATATCATAAAATACTATTATGGATAAATCGATTACCAATCATGTTAATCCTAATTCAACAACGCAGGACTGCATTACAAACCGTAATGGGGGGGAATATTGACTTCCTCCTTAGGCATTCGGCATTGTTTCACATTTTAGCTTAGATATATATATAAAACCATAAAAAATAAGTTTAAAATTCCCAGAGGTAATTTTCAGCTAAAATATAACCTATCCAAAAAAGATATTTTAGTGCAGTTAGGAACATAATGGCAAAATAACAATGATTTGTTTTCTTGTTCAATTTTTATTATCTTATTTCTTCTGTTTTTTTGTTTTTATTGTTTCACCATGGCTTATCTATTTTGAAAATTAAGCCTGATTTTTTTATTTCTTGTCAAGCCAAATCCAGACCAAGTTAATTTCCCATGAGGTTTTCTCCATTTTACAAAGTAACTTTCATTACATAAGCATGCACATGTATTTTTCTATACTTAGTAAGCAGTAATTATTATCAGTTTTGTTATATTCTATACTAGACGAATTTTATCATGAACTTGAATTTTCCATACAAATATCTGAACAGTATTTTCTGTGCTAGAGACCTTGATCATCCTTGGCGCAAATCCTAATCCCTATTTCATTAATAAACACTTTTGTAAAGTACGTTGTCTAAGTCGGATTTAAGGAATACTCGTATAATAGTAAGGTCACTAAAATAGTTTAATATTGATTTGATTTCATATAGGATGGATAATTGGGGAAATAAAATAAAAAAGGTCATTAAATTTGAATGTTTATATATGCACAATAATACCTGTGGATTTGTGTGCTAAAGGCTTGCGGGGTATAGTTAACTTATGACTTATTGCCCTGCGCATAATGTCATTTGTAATGGTCCCAATTTTTATTTCAAGGAATCATGAATGAATACGATTATATAGATATATATATATATATATATTAGATATATATATAATATGATATATATATATATATATATATATTAAACCATATATATTATTTATTTCTAGTATATAAAAACAACCAAACGGTAACGGCGCAAAACCAAACGTCATAGAGCTTGGGTCTCCCAACACAAAACAAGAGTGCTCAAATGCTCAAAAGTAACCACGGACATATTTTCATATTCACGATAATAATGGGAATAATGGAAAAACGGGATAATAATAAGAATGAGATTTCTTGTTCTCCGTTTTCCTTTATCCTACCATTTCAAATTTCATGTTTATGGCAGACAGACTAAAGTTGCCCATTTTAATCGGCAAATTTCATATCCTCCAATCAGATGAGAAGGACCATCTCCTTTGAAGATTATTTCTTTTTTTCGTCTTCTAATATGCTATATTTTACAATGACTGAAAAATATAGACCATTTCTACACTTTAAAAAAATTTATGTTTACAGGCTAATACTTGAAATTTATACAATTTCTGTCTAAAACCATACAGGTTTCTTGCCTTTCGTATTCTGATTATCGTAATGGTTGCATTATTACACTAAAAACATTAAGTAATTTGGAAGAACGAAAACGACAATTTTGATATTAAATAAAATAAAAGGTAGGGGTCAGCGGTAGTTAGGCTAGTTTTAAAGATTTTACCATAGATTTCTAGGTAATCTAAAAGTAGAGAAGTGAAAATATCGAGGCTGTGCAAACTAACTTTTGATGGCGATGACCAAGCAACACAAAAGTGCAACAAAGACACAACAAATGCTGGAAAATATGCATTCTATGTACACAATTGTTGAGGTGAATATAAACAGTTTTAATCCTCTTTGGTCAATTTGAATATTGTGTTATTTTCATTTACAAACCGCCTTTTAATAAATTCAGTGCTAATAATGTTCAAATAGGACGACTCCTATTTTTAACTCACTCTCTAAGTCCAAAAGTCAATTTTACTCTTTGAAGGCAGGAAAAGCCCGTTCCAAAAGCGTAAAACTTTAACTTTGTAATGAGTTAAAATGAATGTCAACCTAATACTAGGTCACTTTCAAGAAATGAGAAACTTAAAGGTTTTTTAATCTTTAAGGATGAGGATGTCTGCGTTCCAAGGGGGTTACGCTTGATAAGATAGCTAGGATGTTCCTAGCATTGTTTTTTTTTATGGTTTTTAAACGAGTAAAGACAATCCTCTTTATAGGGATATAATGTATACGCATGCATGTGTAAGAAACTATTAAGTAAAATGGGATTTCGCTCTCCCTCATGGTTCATTTGGACTCAGGCAAACGAACCTATGATAAATTCCGTCCGTCGGAGGGGACGTTCACACGTCGGACCCATGTACAAAAGTCTGTATCTTTGAATATCACAGTCAGTTTTGGTAATAGTAGGTGTTATCCCTAGTTTCCAAGCTATCCTTGAACCTGCAGCATCATTGGAAAGCAGTGTGTCTGAACATGATTGCTTTACTCATATGTAAAATTGAATGTTTTTGTTCTTTTCTCAGACTTACAAACAACAAATTACTGAACGTTTTAAGAACAAAATAAACATCAATTAAAACGTTTTAGAGGATTTTTTACAATATGCGCAAGTGTGTAGGGGAGCGTTTGTGTGTATAGGTACGTGTATAAAAGTTTCATATATTTGACTCATTGATTCCACTTCATTTATTTATACAAGTATGGCTTCAAATCAAATCCATTTTGTCGTTACTCAAGCTATTACAAGGGTACATGAGACACTCGATTTAGGTGTGTTGTCTACCCTCCTAGCACACATTTGTTGTTATTAGTCCGAAATCAGATAGGAGATTTAAATTTAAGCGAACTCACATCAACACAAAATATTTTGTTCAGTTCTAGGCCACGAAAGTATGCTGAATCCACATTAGGAGGGTGCCACTTAGGCATCATGGCGGTATTCTACAGGGATAATTTCAACATTTCAATGGTGTTTCATAATATAAACACATATCTAGTTCTGCTGATTACGAAAAAGTATAGGTGTGGTACACCTGAGGTTGTACTTTTAAACATGGAGGATTAAAATGGTCCAAGGTCATCCGGTGTTTATTTTTTTTTTTTTTTTTTAAAATGTTTTTTAGTGATCAAATTTAATGACAATGATGATACAGAGAAGTGTAAAAAAATATATTTTATGCATTTTTGATTGATGTCATCGGATTTGAAACAGGAAGTCTGTCATAGAAATCATCAAGGCAATCTGTACAGACTCTTAAGGCAGGTCAATTGGGTGCTCCATGCTGCTGGACTATTGCTCATTTTAATCGTTGGTGTGTGTGTGTGGGTGGTTTGTGGTGTTTGTGTGGAGTGCTCTTACGAGAAACATTTACAAACTGCCCACGACATCCATGTTCAGTCAAACAACATTGGTTGAGTGTTTTGATACGCCACCCCCCACAAATGACGGTCGAAGTTTAATTACACCCCCATTGGCACCTCATTTTTTTTCAAGTGACCTCGATGTCGAGGGGCTCTGACCAACGGTAGACTTTTAAATGTCAAGAAACAGAAGAATGTCCTACATGGGTCTTTTCTAGTGTTAAAGAGGGTACAAGGAGATTAACCCGCAAATACTAGCTCAACACTTACGTAATATTTGGCCTGTTCAATAAAATGGGTAATGAGTGTACAGGCTGTCCCTGATAATTGTTAGGACTGGTGTTTTCAATAATTTCAACATCGGTGTCCATGCGGTGCTGGTGTGTGTGTGTGTTTGTGCTTGTCAGCAAGATTCTTAATAACAACAAAATAATTAAAGCAAATATAAATGATATAATTTTGATTAATGGAACTGGAATATAACTGAAAATATATTTTCAAGATTAAAAGACATCCAATTTCATAAATTATATTGCGTATACATTATTGACCATTTTCCTCTTTTGGTGTTAGACTGCAAATGTAATGTTTATGATTTATTGCCGTCAAAGTCGAAGGAAAAGGGGGGGGGGTGGTTGCCATCCAAGGATATTTTATGGTGCATTTTTGAAAATATTATGCACAGTATGGTTCTAAAGCTCTATGGTTTTGAAACAATTTAGAGCCGAAAACTGCATGAAAATCCGATATTCCCACCTTTTTACCACAAAATTGGATTTTAGCCTATTTTCTGTGGACAATACCAATTTTGCGGAATCGCAGACTTGATGACGTCATTGTGACGCCATACTTGGTATGTTGGTACTTATTTTGGTATCAATGGAAAGAAAATGACCATGGCTATCCACTTGTATCAAAATCATAAGCATCGGGTGCTTTATAACGAATTCTCGAGGGGGTGGTAACCCCAATTGGTAATCCGTATTACAAAAAAAGGCTTGGTAAGACGAGGGTTAAATAAAAAAAAAAAAACGCGATAAGATTTTGTAAACATGTTTAAATACTAAGCACATCGTACTCTTTACCCTGCTATTGCGTATTTATAGTGTATATTGCTACCCCCTAAATATATCAAATTTGATATTGTTCGACAATTGACTCATTGGCTTGATCGTATCACCTATGTTTACGACTTAAACGTTTTTGGCAAGTTTTGTGTTTAAACCCTAAACACAGTGTTCACCGTGCAATAGGAAAACGCGTCTGACTGCATCTTTTGGGGAACCACATGCCTAAACGCCGTGCTCGACGCGACCCCCTTATTACAAAAGCAAAACAAACAAACAATCAAACAAACAAACAAACAAAAACACTCTTTCCCAAAAGATGGCCCAAAGGAATGTCCGTGCTTCATAAAGGATCGTGCCCTTACACCAAAAGAGCCTAGTCGGCAGCAACAGACGGCTGTTTTTTATGTTATGTTATTTTGTCAATACCATACTGTTGGTTGCCGCGCTTTTCAAAATACAAAACCATCACGCGCAGGCGAAGCAGCCACATTCTATAGAACGAGTAAGACATACATAGTGTACATAGAAAATGTGGGTATTGAATTAAAGTAATAACTGCCGCCGAAGAGAAATAATAGGTTGGAGGTTGATTCGACTCATTCAAAATAAAGTTTTGTTGACTCTGCGTAATTTAATTTAACCGACGAGAGGCGAATGTTTTAAAGGTTTGCTTTTTATAATCATTTCAACTTAAAAGTAATATATGTTTTGTAAATTTCAAAATACATATTGCCATCCAAACATTAATCTGTTGAGACCGACAACACATACTGAATTATTTGATTAATTCAGTTTAATGTATTTATTTGAATTCCCTGCATGAGTGGGAGCGCAAGTTCCATGGAATTAAGGAACATTAACCTTTCATAATGTCTTGAAAGCTGAATGATGTTGCGAGTTCAGAAAACTCAATATTGTTTACGAACATCATAATGATAATATTTATCAATACCCGAGCTTAACAGATGAGATATATTACCTGCTATATAAAAACATAAACTACTGGTTGCTGCTCCAGCTGCAAATAGTGTTTTATGCCTCCTATAACTCAGTACGATAATAGCTGTTTTGATAAGGTTTTAAATAACCATGCAGAACAAATAACATAAAAAGACATCTCAGTCTGTTGCCATATATTTATCCATTCTTTCTGATTCCATGTTAGATTATTAAATTTAATTCAAATTGTTTACTCGTCAGTCAATGTGCTCCTCCATTTTTGTTTGTACGACCAATACTTAATTAAGCACATTCTGCCAACATATCTAATTTCCTGAAAAGTGGTTTGCCAATACATAGTAGATGAGATACCGAAAGCAGAGATTTGACTGCTTTCAAATCTAACGTCTCCACTCGTCATTGACAATATACCTCACATGGTGATCAGATTTCCACACGTGGGGGATAACTAATGTTTCTCCCATTTGGATATGTGTGTCGAGGGTAAAACCCTTCTTTTTTAATTTACGTGAACATAATGAGGGCAATTTTTCAACGAGTGTCTCACGTATATTGTTTCTGTTTTGGCTTTGCAGTGAAGAGACACTTCACCGAATCTGGGGTATTTCTCCACGCAGGTCGGCACAAAGTTTGCATTAGTGCTCCTTCCATTAGAATAGTAGAGATTACATGTAATTTGAAGTCATTTGATATGAAAAATAGTCAAAGCAATTCAAAAAATGACAATCATAAACAATCGTATTGATATTAATCTGGTTAAAACATCGCTCTGAGAGCATTGTTCTGCGCTACACTAAAGTAGACAACATTACAAGGCCCTTTTCATTCCATTTAGTTGGCAATTGCAGCCCAACTCCAGAACAACAGTGCCCTGTCTGAGTTTTACATGTGATTTCATTAACGTTTAGACTTTTGGGCAAGTAAAAATGTTATTGGACATTGACCGTTATTTTCAAATATAAAGAGCTACAATTATAATCATTGATATGTACACAACTGTACCAAAAACAAAAAAAAACGGTCCTGGGCTTTTGTGTAGCCTCTCTGTTGCTCTTTCAATACCTTCACATAAATGAGAGCTAGTCCAGACAACAGTGGAATCTAATGCAACATAAAGTGGCGGGTTTTGTGAAACAAAACACATAATTGGGTCATCTGGAGCAATTCCTTGACCGTGGAGCGCATAGGTTTCAATTCTCAGTGGATTTGTCTTCTATGAAAGTTAATGAACAAATTTAGCGAGGGTATTTCCATAATACAGGACTCTAGAATGGGGTAAATCCATAATACAGTGGTCAAATATAAAAAATGCTTGGATTGCTTTAAAAAAGGTAATCAAATTGTTCGTGCTATTACAAGGGTTAAAAAACATATAGTTTGTACTACCCACAAATGTCCATCACCAAAGGTTACATTTTAATATTGCTCAGATTTCTTTGAAAAATAGCCTCAAATTAATTGTATTGCTATAAATTGTTTTACTCTTTATACTAAGAACAGGGTTATTTACAACTATGTCATGTTCCAATGGGGTCATCCCTTTCATTAAATTCAAATATCTTCTCTTTTTTTCTTTTTGTTTTTCCCATTTTTGACGTCCATTTGTATTTTTGTCTCTCTGAAAATGGACCCCATTGGAAATAAGCCTGAATATTGGATTTCATGGGTTATCAAGGCTCCCTAAATTTATTATTTTCTCCCTTTCTGTTACATTCTTTATATTATTATTTATGTATGTTTTTCACACTAAATGTTTGTACATTAATACTATTTTACTGCTAACTATATTATTATTGTTTTCCTTTTTATAACTGTAATATGTTATACGTTGAGGAATCGAAAAAAATCAATCAATCAATCAATCAATCAATCATTATCATTGTTATTATATCTTTATAAAAAAAATAATGCTTTCCTTGCTAAATAAATAAATCTCTTGCAGGTTTGTATCCTACACGTACCTTCCACAGTAATTCAACGTTTCACTAATTCATGGCCCCATTCTCATATTGTTTTCAAGCTAATACGTGTGAAGCTTGCTCCAAGGTTAGGGTAGCAGCAGAAGCGCATACTTCAACACAACTGAGCTCCCGATTACAATAATGTTAACAGGTAAAAAAAAAAAAAAAAAAAACATATAGTTTGTACTACCCACAAATGTCCATCACCAAAGGTTACATTTTAATATTGCTCAGATTTCTTTGAAAAATAGCCTCAAATTAATTGTATTGCTATAAATTGTTTTACTCTTTATACTAAGAACAGGGTTATTTACAACTATGTCATGTTCACAAAAATTGTTAGAAAATGGCGGTCCCTACTTAAGAGAAAACTTCGTTTAAATATCTGATATCCATGAGAGGACGTCTTTTGTGCCCAAAATTAAAAGTTCTGCTTTCACAACATTTTACTATAGTGCAATAAGGGATTGGAATTTGCTCCCTGATACCATCAAAGGTAATCACAAGTTTTTTAAAAAATTCAAAGGCACATGAATGATCATCTTGAAAATAGCTAATTTCCAATGGGGTCATTCCTTTCATTAAATTCAAATATCTTCTTTTTTTTCTTTTTGTTTTTCCCATTTTTGACGTCCATTTGTATTTTTGTCTCTCTGAAAATGGACCCCATTGGAAATAAGCCTGAATATTGGATTTCATGGGTTATCAAGGCTCCCTAAATTTATTATTTTCTCCCTTTCTGTTACATTCTTTATATTATTATTTATGTATGTTTTTCACACTAAATGTTTGTACATTAATACTATTTTACTGCTAACTATATTATTATTATTTTCCTTTTTATAACTGTAATATGTTATACGTTGAGGAATCGAAAAAAATCAATCAATCAATCAATCAATCAATCACTATCATTGTTATTATATCTTTATAAAAAAAATAATGCTTTCCTTGCTAAATAAATAAATCTCTTGCAGGTTTGTATCCTACACGTACCTTCCACAGTAATTCAACGTTTCACTAATTCATGGCCCCATTCTCATATTGTTTTCAAGCTAATACGTGTGAAGCTTGCTCCAAGGTTAGGGTAGCAGCAGAAGCGCATACTTCAACACAACTGAGCTCCCGATTACAATAATGTTAACAGGTAAAAAAAAAAAAAAAAAAAACATATAGTTTGTACTACCCACAAATGTCCATCACCAAAGGTTACATTTTAATATTGCTCAGATTTCTTTGAAAAATAGCCTCAAATTAATTGTATTGCTATAAATTGTTTTACTCTTTATACTAAGAACAGGGTTATTTACAACTATGTCATGTTCACAAAAATTGTTAGAAAATGGCGGTCCCTACTTAAGAGAAAACTTCGTTTAAATATCTGATATCCATGAGAGGACGTCTTTTGTGCCCAAAATTAAAAGTTCTGCTTTCACAACATTTTACTATAGTGCAATAAGGGATTGGAATTTGCTCCCTGATACCATCAAAGGTAATCACAAGTTTTTTAAAATTCAAATGCACAAGAAGTGATCATCTTGAAAATAGCTAATTTCCAATGGGGTCATTCCTTTCATTAAATTCAAATATCTTCTCTTTTTTTTCTTTTTGTTTTTCCCATTTTTGACGTCCATTTGTATTTTTGTCTCTCTGAAAATGGACCCCATTGGAAATAAGCCTGAATATTGGATTTCATGGGTTATCAAGGCTCCCTAAATTTATTATTTTCTCCCTTTCTGTTACATTCTTTATATTATTATTTATGTATGTTTTTCACACTAAATGTTTGTACATTAATACTATTTTACTGCTAACTATATTATTATTATTTTCCTTTTTATAACTGTAATATGTTATACGTTGAGGAATCGAAAAAAATCAATCAATCAATCAATCATTATCATTGTTATTATATCTTTATAAAAAAAAAATAATGCTTTCCTTGCTAAATAAATAAATCTCTTGCAGGTTTGTATCCTACACGTACCTTCCACAGTAATTCAACGTTTCACTAATTCATGGCCCCATTCTCATATTGTTTTCAAGCTAATACATGTGAAGCTTGCTCCAAGGTTAGGGTAGCAGCAGAAGCGCATACTTCAACACAACTGAGCTCCCGATTACAATAATGTTAACAGGTAAGTCGCCAGCCAACATATGACACGTGTATAAAGCAAAAACATTACTCGTTTTCAGCCAGCTATTGACTTAAACATACCTTAATTGAGTACCAAACACCTGCTAAATTGGATTCCATATCTGCACTATGGGAAATTTACTCGACTGGTAAATTCTGCGTCTAACAGTTGTGATTAATGTAGGAGCCGATTTGACGCTGTGTGTTTATATAATGGCATATTACTCGCGCTTAAAACATCAGCCTTCGGCATTGGAACTGCAGGGATTTGGAATGTACCGATTCGACGAAACATCGATTTTCTTAAACGTTTGCGATAATCATAATGATCTCCATTTTTAATTTCATTAGAACGTGCCATACACTAGAAGATCGTACTACTATTATTTCATTTTATTCGACAAATTATAATTTGCAAGCGTATACCCCCTCCTGATAAGCTTGATTGAGTTAAGGTGGGAATTACTGAGCAAGGTATATTTCCCCAGGAATGGTGTTTAATTCTTGAGATATGTCTTATTTACCTTATTTAATAAAATCAATCTCTCATTATCCGCCTAATTATATTAACCAACTTTCATACTGACATAATTTAAAACAATTCATACTTTAAATGTGTTCAATGTACAAAGCGCTGAGAAATCCCCAATGTGTTTATGTTTTGAATGTTTATGGAGCTTGGTTTAAGTTTACAAACTATTCTAAAATTTCACATTTTTTGAAGTAAATTGATTTGGAACTGTTGTTGCTGTAACAATTGATGATATTAACATTCTAGTACATCGATGACATCGCAAGCTAACCTGGATTTGTCATGATTTTAATCTGACCTCGAATATTGAGAATAGTCTATTTTAACTGTATATTTAGTATAACATTTTATGCTAATATATCACCTGGATCTAGACTAAATTACGAGCATCCAGGGTTTTTAAATTCAAATTTACGAAGCGTCCGTAAATATCGACGTATAAATCAATAGCGAATACAATTTCATAACACAAATTGCATTTTATATATAAATTCGACTCACCGATAGTATAACTATAGCCATCTATCGTAAATGTGGCACTTTTACATTTCCTTATCGCCTGTCTTTGTCTGGTTGACATAATTCCTCTGTTATTACTCGGTGGTCGTATTAGCAGGTAAAATCTTGACGTTTACACACGTGTATTAATTTTCCTTAAGTGAAATCCAAGATCACGATCCATGACCGTCATATATATATGGTCCAAATAGAAACGGCGGGTCAGCGAGCACAGTTTACGGTTTTCCCTTGTTTTCACCAGGCATATCAATCCAGGCATGACACGTGCTTAGGGGAGGAAAGTGCTTATGCCACTATAACTCGAGTATATTCTGCCTTGACGAGGAGCCTGATGCATTTTGCGCAACCCGCTTCAAATGTTTCTTACTCAAGCGTATTTTGGTTCATATGCACTCCCATGCACAAATTAATCCGTTCTTACAGCGACACAATAATGACCTGTATTATTGGGATGGTGTAAGAGACTGCCAGGCAAGTAAAAACCCGAATAATATCATTCCACCTTTTAGCCTTGTCACGTTAGTGAAATCATCAGGTGTGCGTGCGCAGATGTGGAGATAGATCCCTTTGGAAAGATCAATGACTGTACATGTGTATATTTTCCACACAAAAGGATACCACATGTTAGGGTGGAAAAAGACGTACTAATTTAATCTACATCATATAATCGACTAGCGTTAGTAATGACCTTCTAATTGAAGGTGATAATAGAGTACTTTTATAATATGACAAAGTCAAAGCGCAGTTTATTAATCGAATTCTTTCATCAAAAAATGTCAATAACGTATTGATGAATTGCCGTTTGGGGAGAAACGGGTGTATATATAAAGGAAAATATATCAATCTTTATATTAACCTGTAATATTTTGAAATTGGAGAATTCCAATTTCAAATCTTTTTGAAAATGCAGAACAATTTTTTTATTGTTATTTTTTCACTGTATCTTTTACTTCGGCATTATTCATACTATTTCGTTCGTGTTACCATTATTTACTCTGACATCACAATTTAAGCATCTATGCGTCTAGTTGTGGGTTGACAACACGTCACTGTATGTGTGTGTGTCTGTCTGTGTGTGCCTGTGCGCGCGAGAGAGCGTGAGCGACAGTTCGTATTTGTGTGTGTGTGTGTGGGTGCGTGCGCGTGTGTGCGCGTGCGTGCGTATGTCTATGGAAGTTTGTGTGCGACCTTTGATTAATATGTGAGTGTTATGGTTGCTGAGTGTATGTGGGTGTCTTTGAGATGTTTGTGTGTATGTGTGTTCGCGCGTGTTTCTATCCTGTGTTTCCACATTTGCCATAAAACACGTATTTCTCGGAACAAATGTATCGTGAAATGCCAAAGTTTATTCCTGCTAAGTTAAGATATGAGCAATAAAGCTGTCCACACGATCTGTTTCAAACATAACACTTTACACCCGATCACTGAAATACCCCCAGGTTCCGATCTTCACTTATACCCTGTGAAATATTACTTCACGCGTGCTGGTTTTTTTAAAATTCTGTAGCTTTCCGGTTTGTGCTATATACATGTATCAGTAAGAATAAAAAAAATAGTAAGTTTAGTAAGTCAGTTGGCAATCATATAATGTATTAGATATCCACTTCAAATGTTACCCTCTATCAAGTATTAAGCCACCTTTATTGAGTATAACATATACAATCGAGTTATCTTTGTTTGTTTTGAAACCTTAGACCTTGAGCTGCTAGTTATCCATTTAGCTGAAATTTACAGACCCTTTTAAGTTACCCAACATTATTTGCAATTCCAATATAGATATAGCTTACGTTCTGTCAAACACATTTAAAAAGGCGTCTCGAGTCTTCGTGATACTTAAAGTATTTAGGACAAGAGGTTAAACAAATATCAAATTGGTTTGAATTCATTAAGCCTAGAGTCGTAATATTTTTCAGGTTTTCCGCCAGGTACTTTGATAAAGAAATACCAAAATAGAAATAGGACTGAAATGCAGTCTCGAGTCAAGAGTAGGTTAGGTGAATCAGAACACTTGTGCATGGAGTGGGAGTTTGTGTAAATAATAAACTTGTTTATATTCATATGCTTAGAATATTACATGATCTACTTACTTGTAGTAGGTAGTGGCATACTGTAACTGTAGATGGGATTTATAGTTTTATAATCGTACGCAGTGAAGTAAATCTAGACTAGAGGCTACGTCAGATGTTATTATTGATGTTTAATCTTTAATCTTGCGTATTGCACTCACTGCGTTTTAAGTCTTATCAAATCAAAGTGTAGTTAATCTGCGCAAATATTAGAATTGCAAATGCAGTGCTTGTTTAGGAGATATAAAAAGGTGAGCAGTGACATGATGAGGTACTCAAGCAGTTGTCTTGGAATCATGTGATTATAACGCTCCTGTGTAATAATAATTGCTCTTAGTTTAGTTATATTCACAAAGTGCAGTACTAATTGCATTTGTGAAGCCACGTGGCAAGTTCTGTGCAGGTTGCTCAAAGAGGTTTAAAGCGTTAAGGGGCTGCCGGGATGGGGAAAATCTACTTTGTTGTCGATTGTTAAAGAGTGGGCTGAAATGGCATTAGGAATGTCGTTGAAATTAATTGAAGAGAAGAATTGTGGAATAATCATTAATCATTATCAATAAATTATATCGTGGGATCGACTTTTTGATATTGCTGATTTTTTTTTCATTTTCCCACTCTAAATATGCATTCTAAATATGTATAAAATGTTATTCATGTTTTATGTAAAAAAAAATTGAATATGAATTCATTAAAAAATCATATATTTCAAGGCTTGGAAATTGTTATGTGTTGTCAACCTGCATTTTGAGCCACGCATGCTAACATTGATTGCTGTGCCGTCGGACTTGTCCTGTTATTTCTTTGTGTGTGTATGTTTTAATGCGTGTATATACATTTTTGCTTCTGCTACGAATGGGCGGATTGAACTCAAAGTGACATGCTTTTATGTGAGGGGGAAAACATCATATAAAATATCGGACCATAATCGCGTCACCCACTTTAATCTTGATAATGATTCGTGTTGTTGTTTTCGTTGAGTGGATGTTGTTTGTTGTTTGCAAACGGTACCGAAAGTTTTAATGGATGAGTCAATGTTCAAAGTTGCCTTGTTTTCAATTTGATTAAACATTTTTACAAGCCAGTATATTATAAACGGGTTCCCACTTCCCAGTATGGGTTACATACCATAATATTAATAGAAAGTTTAAGCAATCACAGAGACTGGTCCATTGTTGGATAATTGACACATATAAGAAACTATGTTCTGAAATCTTGGGTCATGAGGCTGAAGCTGAGTTAGAATAACCTCAGTGGCTTAACACGTCGGTACGCTTTAAGGCAAATATGTGAACAACACCCCGAATGTGAGCCTGATCAACAAAATATTAGAACCGTGCCAGCGAGCTAACGGGAGTATAGCCAGGGGCTCCAGAAGATGCGTGGGCTTATGGCGGGGCTTGTGGTCGACAAGTTGGGGTACAAGTGTCTTTCATGCCCCCAGGTGAACCTCAATAATGCAAATCTGCATTACAAAAATACAAACTGTAATTTGCCTGGCATGGGCATGTATGGGAAAGCCAATGCCCTAGAAAACTACTTTCAAACGTATAATATCGGTATGTATTTCAATACCTTTTATATTCTATTCTAAATTGTATTAATGATATCATAAAATTGATATTTATTCGTCCATTAATATTCAATGTTAACAAAGATCTACCTTTTCTCCAAACGTAAGTAAGACAATGGGATCTCAAGTTCATGGAAAGATATTTCGTATTTAAAAATATGATGGGTCCAACTTAAAACATTATCGTCATAAGGCTCCATTTAAATTTAATTTATAATGAACAGCTGTCGAGGCGTGCCCTTTAATTGGAATGTGGAATTCTTTTGCGCATCATCCAAGCATGCGAAGAGCACAATACATGCACCTGGTTCACCTGTAAATTTAAGCTATTTCTGCAGGTGAATCCTTTGTATTCTCTGCATGCTTGGGTTGTTCTGGACGCAGGTCTGGTCAAATTAACCTATTGACCTCCCGTGAAATCGCCATCGCTCAAATGAAGTAGATCTTAAATTAGTGCCGTAAAAGTTTGTTTGTTTGTCTGTCTGTCTCTCGCTCTCTCTCTATCTCTTTATATCGCGCGCTCTCTCTCTATCGCTCTCTCTCTCTCTAGCTATCTATCTCTATCTAGTTTCATTGCCCACCCTTTCCCTCATTCTCTTTTGATTACTTAGCCACCCACCCCCCATTTACAAGGTGGATGTAAATCTACGTTTACAAGCAAAAAAAAAAAAAAAAAAAAATACAAAAATACAAACTGTAATTTGCCTGGCATGGGCATGTATGGGAAAGCCAATGCCCTAGAAAACTACTTTCAAACGTATAATATCGGTATGTATTTCAATACCTTTTATATTCTATTCTAAATTGTATTAATGATATCATAAAATTGATATTTATTCGTCCATTAATATTCAATGTTAACAAAGATCTACCTTTTCTCCAAACGTAAGTAAGACAATGGGATCTCAAGTTCATGGAAAGATATTTCGTATTTAAAAATATGATGGGTCCAACTTAAAACATTATCGTCATAAGGCTCCATTTAAATTTAATTTATAATGAAAAGCTGTCGAGGCGTGCCCTTTAATTGGAATGTGGAATTCTTTTGCGCATCATCCAAGCATGCGAAGAGCACAATACATGCACCTGGTTCACCTGTAAATTTAAGCTATTTCTGCAGGTGACTCCTTTGTATTCTCTGCATGCTTGGGTTGTTCTGGACGCAGGTCTGGTCAAATTAACCTATTGACCTCCCGTGAAATCGCCATCGCTCAAATGAAGTAGATCTTAAATTAGTGCCGTAAAAGTTTGTTTGTTTGTCTGTCTGTCTCTCGCTCTCTCTCTATCTCTTTATATCGCGCGCTCTCTCTCTATCGCTCTCTCTCTCTCTAGCTATCTATCTCTATCTAGTTTCATTGCCCACCCTTTCCCTCATTCTCTTTTGATTACTTAGCCACCCACCCCCCATTTACAAGGTGGATGTAAATCTACGTTTACAAGCAAAAAAAAAAAAAAAAAAAAATACAAAAATACAAACTGTAATTTGCCTGGCATGGGCATGTATGGGAAAGCCAATGCCCTAGAAAACTACTTTCAAACGTATAATATCGGTATGTATTTCAATACCTTTTATATTCTATTCTAAATTGTATTAATGATATCATAAAATTGATATTTATTCGTCCATTAATATTCAATGTTAACAAAGATCTACCTTTTCTCCAAACGTAAGTAAGACAATGGGATCTCAAGTTCATGGAAGATATTTCGTATTTAAAAATATGATGGGTCCAACTTAAAACATTATCGTCATAAGGCTGTCGAGGCGCGCCCTTTAATTGAAATGTGGAATTCTTTTGTGCAGGGAACGATCGTACAAAAATCGTACACGTTTTCGTACATGTACACACGGAGAGTCAAATTACATTGAATGGACTTTTGTTTGCCCTGCAGATCATCCAAGCATGCGAAGAGCACAATACATGCACCTGGTTCACCTGTAAATTTAAGCTATTTCTGCAGGTGACTCCTTTGTATTCTCTGCATGCTTGGGTTGTTCTGGACGCAGGTCTGGTCAAATTAACCTATTGACCTCCCGTGAAATCGCCATCGCTCAAATGAAGTAGATCTTAAATTAGTGCCGTAAAAGTTTGTTTGTTTGTCTGTCTGTCTCTCGCTCTCTCTCTATCTCTTTATATCGCGCGCTCTCTCTCTATCGCTCTCTCTCTCTCTAGCTATCTATCTCTATCTAGTTTCATTGCCCACCCTTTCCCTCATTCTCTTTTGATTACTTAGCCACCCACCCCCCATTTACAAGGTGGATGTAAATCTACGTTTACAAGCAAAAAAAAAAAAAAAAAAAAATACAAAAATACAAACTGTAATTTGCCTGGCATGGGCATGTATGGGAAAGCCAATGCCCTAGAAAACTACTTTCAAACGTATAATATCGGTATGTATTTCAATACCTTTTATATTCTATTCTAAATTGTATTAATGATATCATAAAATTGATATTTATTCGTCCATTAATATTCAATGTTAACAAAGATCTACCTTTTCTCCAAACGTAAGTAAGACAATGGGATCTCAAGTTCATGGAAGATATTTCGTATTTAAAAATATGATGGGTCCAACTTAAAACATTATCGTCATAAGGCTGTCGAGGCGCGCCCTTTAATTGAAATGTGGAATTCTTTTGTGCAGGGAACGATCGTACAAAAATCGTACACGTTTTCGTACATGTACACACATCGCGCATGACATCTAAACTCTCCTATAGGTCCTATCAACGGAGAGTCAAATTACATTGAATGGACTTTTGTTTGCCCTGCAGATCATCCAAGCATGCGAAGAGCACAATACATGCACCTGGTTCACCTGTAAATTTAAGCTATTTCTGCAGGTGACTCCTTTGTATTCTCTGCATGCTTGGGTTGTTCTGGACGCAGGTCTGGTCAAATTAACCTATTGACCTCCCGTGAAATCGCCATCGCTCAAATGAAGTAACCGTATTAGTGGGGGGGGGGGGGGGGGGGCCGTATAAGTTTGGTTTTTGTTTGTCTGTCTGTCTCTCGCTCTCTCTCTCTCTCTCTCTCTCTCTCTCTCTCTCTCTCTCTCTCTCTCTCTCTCTCTAGCTATCTATCTCTATCTAGTTTCATTGCCCACCCTTTCCCTCATTCTCTTTTGATTACTTAGCCACCCACCCCCCATTTACAAGGTGGATGTAAATCTACGTTTACAAGCAACATAATGACATTTATATAATATTTCAACAGTCCCAATATGAAGTATGACAATCGAATGAAAAGAATTAAATAACAAAAAAATGTGTCGAACTGACAAAGCACAGTGTTACCGTGATCACAAGAATATTTTTATTACCAATAGAATGGTACTAGAACTTCTCTTTGAAACATCTGGTAGTGAAACGAACACGTACTATATTTCTAAAATATCCATCAATTATTCTACGTGTATATCTCCTGGATGACAGGACACTAGTATTGTGAGTAGAATCTTGTATTGATTTGAAATTTGAAAGTGAATCAGTCTACCCTTGTAAAAATAAAAACGATGGTACGGCAAAGACATAACAAGTGTCGTTAAAAAGTGAGAGGATTTTCAAATATTGGTACTGAGAATAAAGAAAAGGGGGCAGAAGGAGCAAAATAGGGAGAGAGAATTAAAAATAGACAGACAAGCATTCCGATAAGACTGATAGCACGAAACATACTAATCAGCAGCCGAACAGACCGACGGAAAGACGAACGCACAGAAGATAAAACTTAAAATATCCAATATAAATATAAAAACATTTCGCGTTTAATTACATGCAATAGCGGCACAAATTGTCACATCAAATCAAGCGGCGATATATGCTACATTACAAATTGAAATCGTCCAAGAATCCACATGCTCTTGGATGTTTTCTATTAGAACGTGAGTAGAATGCAACCGACGTCCCTAGCAGCAATTCTTGGATTATTATGCCCGATTCCTGTTGTTATTGTACATAGTTTGGCAAAGGCAAGCTCTGTCTTATTCTTCACAACTTCTCCCCTCATCAATCCATCAGTCGTCTGCCCACTAGGTATATTATCCACGAAGTTCATATCAAATCGATCCGTGGATAGCTACTTTGGATGGATACACTGTGAGCTTATAACGAAGAAAAACGCGGGAAACAATGCCAGCGGACATGGTAAAGAACATTACAGATGGAAAATATAAAATGACTCGCTGTATTTGACAAATGAGACGGAAGGTAAAATCGAAGTTTTTATCGGTTAGCGACATGAGGAAGGTAAAGGTATATGATGGTAACTGCGAATGTTAAACCGATATGAATTTAAATTTTCCCTTGAGTATATTAATGGCGACGGTACGTATTGTTTCCTATGAGATATCATTTTTCGGTATAAAGCGTAGCATGAACATTCACGGACACAATTTTCGTCATAATATAGTGTTGTATAATGAAATAAAATATTTATTTGGAATTTATGAAATTCATGGTTTACTTTGTGCTTAAAGATGGAACTATGAGCTGCCATTATTTTTTAAAGAATTGCAATAAGAAACGTTCAACTACAATAAGCCACAAGCTAAAGATTTTGAAGAAGAGCCTCATCATCATCGTCATCATCATCGTCATCATCATCATCATAGCGAATTAACTTGAGGTTTATGCTCTTTTTACGTAAAAAAAGTATAAAAAAGTATAGAAATATCGCCATCATCGTCATCAACACCATCATCATCATCATCATCATCATCATCATCATAATCATCATCATAGCGAATTAACTTGAGGTCATCGTCGACATCATCGTCGTCAACATCATCGTCATCATCATCGTCATCATCATCATCATCATCATCATCATCATCATCATCATCATCATCATCATCATCATCATCATCATCATCATCATCATCATCATAATCATCATCATAGCGAATTAACTTGAGGTTTATGCTCTTTTTACGTAAATGTTACACTACCCGTTGTCATTGTAATTCTCAACACCATAATTATCGGCGTTATTGAATACTATTTCCATATATTAATAAAATATCGAATATAAAACGCACCAGTTGCCGCGCTACAAATGGCGGCTCTGACATCCAGGAACATTATAGATGATTACATCAATATACATAACATTCCTGGGACCGGCTGTGGGGCGAACTTGACTGAATGAGGTCAAGTTATATGAAAATATCAACTTGCTACTGCTTCCTTGTCACACAATAATCAAATGTCTGTAGTGGCATATTCAATGTGCTACTGTGCAAGGTAGGAGATAGTTATAGAGAGAGAGAGAGAGACCTATGGTTGGAATCGATGTTTCTAGTTAATTGCCCAAGTCTGTTTATGAAGTTTTAAATGATGTGATAATATGAATGCCCATAGCAGAAGTCATTTTCAATGTCGAATAGGGTTCTTCCTAAGCTCGCTTGCTGCTTTCACGTATGACGCCAGTAGATTTACCTGCATTTTCATTAACTAACAACAAGCTTCGTTGTAGGATTAAATCACGTTGGTCACTGCTAGAAATTGCTCCCTAATCAACATTGAAACTCGAATAGTTTGTTTGGAGATAGCTACAATGGATTATATTCGATCGCATTTTGCCATGGAGAATAAAATCTAAATTATATCACAAAAGAAATTTAAAGCCAATCCTGGACTTCGACATCTGCTGAAAAAATGCCACTGTAATTCTCCCATGACTTGAACATAATTTTAATGTCTTGAGCACATTCATGCCTCCTAGGAACTTTAATTCAGGGATAATAAAGCATCAGCGATGTATGATGCTGCTTTTAGATTTCCAAAATTATTACTTTGGCCAGAATCATCCGTCACTGCAATAAGCTATGTTTCCTTCCATGGTTTTCTCTGTGTAGAAGAAAACCATTCTTTGTTGACATTGAATACTTCAACGGCCACTCCTTTAATATTATTGTCCTTTACACTTTACACGTATGAACAGTTCGTTTTATTAAACAACCACAACTGTTAAAAATGTCCTATTTACCAGCTTTACTTTTAATTTACGGTAAACTTTATTATTCAATCATCTTCACGCCTTATTACCTATACCTAACATAAAATACAATTTGGAAGCGAAAAATGTAAATCAACAGTGGCTAACATAATACACACATTTTGAAAAAAAACTAGTATTTCTACGCTGACGTTATTTTATTTTCCGTAATATTACTTTCTTTTGTAACTTTACTTGTTTTAATGTAAGATACGAACTATGAAATCTTTACCTATGTGTTAAAACAACGTCGTAAGTAACGTCATTAAAATCAAATCTTATGTTTCCTTATCATTTTAAAATATTTTCAAAACTCTTTTCCTCCTTTTTGTATTAGATTTTAGTTTAATTTGAAAAAAACAAAAAATTAAGTTTTTATTTTTATATTTTTTTTTTTTTTTATATACACACCATAGATATTGAATTTTAACATCTGCTATCAGTAAAAGTCATGTAGTGGATAAGGTTTAGGACTTGTAATCTAATGCCCTGGTTCGAATCTATGTAAGGACAGGTATTCAGTTTATTGATATGATGATTAAGTAATTGATGACATTAGAATGTTTCATTACATGTCTAAACTGGTTTAAATCTTTATTTCACGTTTTCCCTTTGTTTATGACTTTTTTTAAATTGTTTTGCTGAAATATAACTTTTTTTTTAATTTTTTAGTTTTTTGCTTTTTTTAATTTTTCAGGAATAGCTTCAACGTGAAAATTTGATCAGGGGATGAGGAGGTAAAACGTTGTAAATTCTTATTGTAAACAAGTCAAAAACCACACAATAACGTTGAAGCGATATTTTACGCCGTATTTTACGTTCCCTTGTAATGGTTTCGTATTTACGGCTCTAGTTATGTTTACGTTCGCATGTGATTGTGATTGTCTCAGCTGCCAGTCAAAATGCCTGTTTTTAAAGGATTATTTTTTAACAGTGCAGTTACAACTTAAAGAGAAAGAGGCTACGAAAGCCAAAAAACTAACTCGTGACAAGAAGAAAAAATGGAAAGAGCGGGAGAAAGAACGAGACCTGGGACAGATCTAATTTAAAAGAACGGGGGGCCCGTATTGGGAATGGATGGTGATACCATTAAGACCCCTTAAGGTGATTGACCTTTGACCCCGGAACCAATGTATCAACAATGTCAGTAAAAGTATATTTTATAAGTGTTAACAAACTGTACAAGGAGCAATATTGTGAGTTTCAAATCAATCCAAGCAATGCAGGGATATTTGCCTTTCACCCCTATAAGGTAGACCCGGGGCACGGGATGGGGTCAACTGTGATTGTTCTGTATTATGATGCCTCGAGGATTATCCCTGACAAAGTTCAGCTCAATCGTAGCTTGTTTGTGATTTTGACCTTGGTGACCTTGAACTTCGACCCTTGGGTCGAGACTATCATAGACTATTCGATTTAATGTTACATCACTGTGGATAATAACGGGCTTTATCTGCCTTCTATAGGCTAAGATAAATCCAATTTGATTTGGTCTTATTTTAACATTTTTTGGCCACAAAAATTGACCTTTGACCCCAAAGACGTTGATCCGGTTATAAAAAAATACACAACAAAAAATGTACACAACAAAATGCATTGTGCCAATGCAAATAAAAAAAAAATTATAAATATGCTTCGTTCTGGAGATAAAAATTCTTGAACTTATTTACCTTAAACCGTAAATGACCTTAAATGACCTGTGACCTCCAAATAAAAATTACCTTGCGATACGCTTTAGGTAGGTGGTAACAGGAAAGCATATATGCAAGTTAAGTCACTGTACATTATTTGGTGCCCTTTTGAGATAAAAATTTTGAATATTTTGGGACTATTTGGTTGTTTGTGACCGGAAGTGACCCCTTTATGACTTTGACCCCCATGCGAGCACAACATTTGTGAAGGTGTATTAAAGCTGCTTCGTAGTATGAGTCACGGGACCATGCAACGGTGACATTATAAAGATAGCTATTTTTTGAAGATTTTGGGAGATTTTTCACAATTAAGACCGGAACGTTTCCCCTTAATGAACCCCAAATGGACCCCCCTCCTCTCGACCCAAACTTGTGAAGGGTTTCAGATGCTTCACATGCATGAGTCAAGTTACCATGCAATGTGTAAACTGTGGAGGAGCATTTACAGTTTCGACGGAAAATACACTTTTGACCCCTGTGACCCATAGATGACCCGATTGGGTCAAAAGTCATGTGTCATAAATGGGAGAGAGCGGTCATTTGGTTTGTTGGTGCGAAGTCTAGTCCGAAGACTACGTCAAACCATGAATGAGCTAGACGGCAAAATTGACGTGTTGCCAGAAAAGAAGAAAGAGCTAGACTTGGGCTCATTGCAAGAGCACGTATAAGTTAGGCGGGGAAGAGAATAACCAAGATGACCCCAGATTGGACCTCCTACCCATGACTTTGAAAATCCTCAAGTCAATTAATGCATAAATCACACGATCATGCATGTTACATCTGTAGGAGTGGTGAACTGAAAGTAACATATTTGAAGATATTTGGACTTTGCCCTAAACCATGTGTAAAGTGATTATCAAGTCATAATTGACTTTTATCGACCTCTCATCAGTTCTCTAGATGGGCTAAACAGATTTTCTATGTGACCTAATTTTAAATTTACCACAGAGTAAATTATGTTTGACCTTTGTGAACCCAGATGACCCCATATTGACTTTTGACCCATAACTTTTGTAAAGGGGCTTAAGCTAAAATTAATCTGCATGGCCTCACCACGTAGGTTGCTTAATCGTTAGGAGGAGTAGTGATTTGCTGTTGTAACGTAATTTGAAGATATTTGACATTTGACCCTAAACCGGGGTAAGTGATGAGGTCATGGATTAAAACTGTTATTGAACTCTCATCAAGTCCTATGGAGTGGTCAAACGATTTCTAATTTGACCCTAATTTAAATTTTACACACAGTAAAAGGTTTGACCTTAGTGACCCAATTTGACCCCCTAGTGACCCTCTGACCCGTAATTTGGTAACAGGGGTATCAAGCTAATTAATATGCATGACTCACACAATCAGGTTGCTTAATCTTCTGTAGGAGGAGTAGTGATTTGAAGTGTAACGTAATTGGAAGTAGATTGTGAACTTGGACCCTAAAATGGGTCAGTTGATGGGGTCATCATTGACTGTTATTGACCTCTCATCAGTTTCTATGCGATGGGCATAAACAGAATTTCTATTTGACATTGGGGGGGTTTTTAAATTTTACACCCAGTAAATATCTTTGACTCCTGTGACCCCTACGTGACCTTTGACCCCAAACACAGCATAAATTTTTGAACCGTTCAACAAACCATGCTTGTGCCAATGTGGTTTAAATCCGATTTCAAGTATGTGGAAGGAAGAAGACACATTGTACTGTTCAGAAAGAAGAAGAAGAAAACGGGTAAGTAAGTACAAAGTAAGTTAGGCGAGACCGCCTAACTTAACTAGAATTAGTGCTCTTTGCAAGAGCAGTATAAGTTAGGCGGGGAAGAATCACAGATGACAAGATTGACCTCTCTCGCCATTTCTTTTTTTAATTTTGTAAATTCATCAAGTCAATTAATGCATAGTCACCACAATCATGTTGCATCTGTGAGAGTGGTGATCTGAACATGTAACATAATTTGAAGCTATAAGTATTTGACCTTTGACCACTAAACCATGGGTTCAAGTCGATAGAGTCATAATTGACTTTTATTGACATTCATCAAATCCGTTGAGATGGGCTAAACAGATTTTCTATTTGACCTAATTTTAATTTTACACAAAGTAAATATGTTGGACCCCTGTGACCTCAGATGACCCCAGTATGACCTTTGACCTAATTTTGTAATGTCTCAAGCTGAGTCATATGGGTGACCAACACGATCAGGTTGCTTAATCTGTAGGAGGAGTAGTAAGTTGATTTGAAGTGTACCGTTAATTTGAAGTCTTTTGACCTTTGAACCCTCAACCAGGGTCAAGTGATGAAGTCATGATGAACTTTTATGACCAGCTCATCAAGTCCTATAGATGGGACCCTAAACAAGTTTTCTATTTGACCTTATTTTAAATTTTACACACAGTAAATATTTTTGACTCGGTGACCCCAGATGACCCCATATTGACCTTTGACCACCAAACATTTGTAAGGGCGCTCAAGCTAAAATATGCATAACTTTCACACGATCAGGGTGTTAATCTGTTGGGGAGTCGCTGATTGCATCTGGTAAGTAATTTGAGTATTTTGACCTTTGACCCTAAGCCATGGGTTCAAGTGATTGAAGTCATGATTGACTTTTATTGACCCCTTCAATCAAGTCTATGAGATGGGCGCGACGACGAGAAACAGATTTTCTATTTGAACCTAATTTAAATGTTTACACAGAGTAAATATGCTTGACACTTGTGACCTCTCAGCTGACCCCTATTGACCTCTTGACTCATAACTTTGTAAAGGGTCTCAAGCTGATTCTTATGCATGACCTCACACGCTCAAGGTTGCTTCTTAATCTGTAGAGGAGTAGTGATTGATGTGTAAACAAATTGAAAAGTATTTTTGAACTTGACCACCTTACCTAAACCATTGGTCAAGTGATGAAGCCATGATTGACTTTATGGACTCCTCTCATCAAGCTATGAGATGGGCTAAACAGATTTTCTATTTGACTTGTTATAAACTTTACACACAGTAAATAACTTGACTCCTGTGACCCTACCCTGACCTTTGACCCCAAAACCAAAGCAAAACTTTGAAAAACCGTTCACCAAAACCATGCTTGTGACCATTATCATAATAATAATAATGCGATTTAAAAAGCGCCTTTTACTAAGTAGGCAAGGCGCGATAGAGAAAAGAATTAGGGAGGGGAAAACTACAGTGGAGGAACAATTGTAGGTAATCCGATCAAGTATGGGAAGAAGAAGAAATTGTAAAATTGTCAGAAAGAAGAAAGAGAACGGTAAGAACAAAGTAAGTTAGGCGAGACCGCCTAACTTAAAGAAAGAACGAACCATCAAAACGAAACAAGACGGCTGAAGGCCCGGTCTTGTAATAAAAGAAGAAGAGAAAAGGGAAGTAGATGGATTAGAGACAAAGACGTTATATAATATTGCATAAGTCAATGTTAAAGGTATTTACTGGTCAATAACGTGTCATGAAAAAGTGATTCGTCGTGCAAGTGAAAAAAAAACAAATGTTTGGCCTAGAGACATCACAGCAGCTCCAAGTGTTTTTTCGGGCGGACTGAACTAAATACAACGTCCATAACTCAAATCAGGCTGTTGTAAGTTCAAAGACGACAATTAAAGGCGAGTGACCCGCCGGAAGGACCTAGCGACAACCTCGCTCCTACACCTCTTCAGACTGAGATTTTGGTATTATGTTTCTCATTACCCAAGTGAAAGTTAAAAGCCGCAGGAAAGGATACCTTTAGATGTTACGAACAAATTTCACGTCTCCACAATGTGGTCTACCAAACATTTGATTGTCCCATATGGGGCCATCCGTATACGTTTGTGCTTCTAACAGCAGGCCTGAGTTAAATCAAAATTTGTAACTCACCATGTAAGCCAAAAATTTTGGTGGGTTGATGCTTCCATATGAGATAATGAAGAGAAAACAAGAAAAATCGGACCATGATTAGGGTCACCCAACCTGCACTCTGTATCTATACAAAACATGTGAAATCCAGAAATAATATTAAATAATTTCCATCAAGTTATTGCTAACACCAATTTGGACAATCAACACTATTGATGATTGTGTTTTTTAGGTGTTAATAATATGGATTAAAAATTGTGACATTTGTATAAATTGTCTGGTCAAATATATTTCCATGCAGAAGGGAAGTAAACAAACAGCCGCCACAGTAATACAGGCGTCGTCCCAGAAAACACAAAACCCTAAAACAAAGAGTTGGGTAATTGCAAAACTGCGTTGCTGCTATGGTTTTAATAATTATTTTACTATAAAACAAGAAACATTAAACATTAAGCTTTCAAATTGGAACTTAATAGCCATTTATCCAGTCATGCCTCATGTAACACCATTGCTTGTGGAAATGGCGTTGGTTCGTGTCAAAACTAACTTGTGACATTATTAAAGCGGTTTGTGTGGTATTATATTTATTTGTTTCTATCTGGCAAACAGTTCGGAAAACGAGAACGTTTGTATATGTTTGTGTATGTAATATGATTTACTTGATGAATAGGCCAATTCAATAGTAAATGCATCACTTTTAATTCAATATTATTAACAACTAAAAAAAACACAAAGACGACGTTATCATTGTTTGGTTATGTAATAAGCATTTACTTGAGGAATTAGGCCAATTCAATAGTAATGCATTCACTTTTAAATGCAATTAATAGCATTTTGAAAGAGCACTCAATTTTCACAAAAGTTTGAGATTTTTATTAAGGTTGCATTGGTAAACTGGCTAGTGAAACTAGATGTGAATGGTCGAAAAGTCTATGTGTCGCAAAACGAAAGAATTTTTTATTAGAATAATTAATATCGGGGATCTCGATACTAATTCAACGGATGCTGTGGAGGAAACGGCCTTCCAATATGAAAATAGGCGGGAATAGGCCCTGTTAGTGTCTACGCTCATCCATTTGTTGTTTATGTTTTCAGGCAAGTTCAAGTTAGAGGTCATTTCTTGAGGTGGCACTATTTCATCATGGACGGACATACACTGAGCATTTTCAGCGCTCCCGCTAAGTTACAAATCGGGGCTCCCAATTCTAATTACAAAACTCGCTTCTTATTGTATGATAAATAAGCCTTTTTGAGCATTCTCGTTCGAAAGTATAGTTTCCTAGACCAATTACCTTGCTTAAAAATGCAGAAATATAATTTTTGAAATGAAAAATGGGGGGGCGCTCTCAAAAATGTGCTGGTTTTTTGTTTTATGTTGCGACATGGTGCAGCTTACACTCTGCAAAGAGTGTCGTTGACAAATTTCATGGAAAAAAGAGCCTACAAGTCTCAAGATGATTTTAGGGGAGTCTTTTCCGACAGGAATTCGCCATTGTAAGTCAGACCACATGGGCCAAAAAGTGAATAAATATCGAGATTATGGCACAAACCTTAATCAATCAAAACAAGGGTCAGAAGGCGCAGAGTGGCAGAGAACTGGCAACAACAGTGAGAGCAGTTTTACGTCGATTACAAGAACATTCAAGGGGACCCCCTTGAGAAGGAAAATGGTCTTGGACTCTCCCGTGCATTATCATCCGGATCCATAATACAGAAATGCGAATTCGCCATCAACTTCAGAACGATTGACTTCAGAAGGGCCGGCAAATTGAGAGGAGTGGGCTATTGGATCGATGTCAGAGAAATGCCAATGGGCAAGCCTATATACATCCAGATGAATTAACCAAGAGATTGTGCCTAAACGTGATGCAAATTCATAAGGCAACATTTGTGGTGGGCACACATGTCTTGAACTTTTTGAGGACAGAGTTGTATTGTAGCCCTGGATCATGTTGGTGAATGGTCCCCAAATGTCACATTGATATGGCACCCTGTGGACTTTTTCATATGTGGAATTGGAAGAACAAAAGTTTACACCAGTCCCTGCGCGACCCTCGGATTGCGACCGCATTCAAAATTAGGTGGAAGTCTTAGTGATGATCCTGCAATGGTCAGACGGGATGTGATGACATACGACGTCGTTCCAGACTTTGTATCGAAAGAGAGGGGCGGCATGTGAAGAGATGATGATGGTGTCATAATTCAGGTAAGTACTAAAACATCAAATAATAATCTTGTTCATCATGCTTCAATTTTCAAAAAACTTTAACATGATCTTTATGCACCAACTACAAGTTAGTGCGTTTGACATGCATTTTCAAAGCGATGGTGTTCAATAAGGCAGGACGGTGTAATTGCAAGCATACTGTTTCGCCTCGTAGTAAAATAATATTATAGTTCATATAGCACACACAGTTTCGCCAAATTAACCCTTTGTTCAGGATTATTATTTCTGGGACGCCCTGTACAGTAACATGAACTATTGCAGTATGCTTGCTGAAACTTTATGGTTCTAATTCTTAACATTCTGTATAACTTGCCGGAGGGGGCAAGTATCCCTGTATAACTTGCCGGAGGGCAAGTATTCCCAACTAATTGTGACTAATTAAAATAAAAATGAGATGAATAGCGCCTTTTAAACAAGTAGGCAAAGCCGCTGTTGCCAATTATTATTCGCTGCCATCAGGAACTCGTCACAATCATTCGCTTCACCTGGTCGGACAGCCGGCCAAGCGGACAATCCTATCAGCACTTAGATGTTTATTCCCCTAACAGCTACCCGACATATCGTGGTCGACGACACGAAACAAGTGAGGTAAAGGCGTGCCCAAGTGCACAACACATTGGCCAAAGCGGGGCTCGAAACCCCAACCTTCAGATCATGAGTCGGCCGTACTTATCCACTGGACCAATGTGCCTCCACTGACGATTGCCGGTTGTAAAAGGAGATATTGGTCCGGTAGGAACATTTAGTCGGGCTCCGTAGACAACAACGGAATAAAGCGAGGAAAACTAATGTTGCGGTGTGTTTGGGACATATCTCTGCCACACCGGTGTTAAAGGTTTCCCTGCTTACTACTCTCAACGAACATCTTGGGATCATTGTTTAATTATCTTAAATAGCAACGCGATATTCCTACTTTCAATGATACACCGACGTATAATTATGCCATATATCACGTATCGTAACCAGTTGAGTTGGCAAGGTGCAACTTTTCCTGACAAATATTTGTTGAAACTATAGTGATCAGTTATCCTACGGTCTTGCTAAATGCGACAGCACATGGTGCATATATGTCTACTTGCGCACAATACTTTATCAATGTTAATAGTGCCATTTAAAGAAAAGCCATACTCGTAATCAGCGCGTTTCTCCACTTTCGTTTTATCTCAACGGATCAGTTCACAGCAGCACATTTATGTGTTTCTAGGGTAAGTTCTTTTAAAACGTCAAGTTCTTTTGCAACCATCAACATTTTAAACATGAGAGCACGTGTGGTGTGGGTTTGTGGTTGATTGGAAAAAGCAGGATCATGATCATTGAACGTTTAAAAATCGTGAGTTCGAGCACCAATGTAGTCACGTGTTTGTGTCAATGACCTCTACACATGGATAGAGGGTTGAGTCGCCCGAGTGTCACAACAGGAATTTGCTTTTTTACTGGCAATATGGCGGTAAACAATGCATAACCTTGTCAAAGTTAAAGGAATTTTGTAAACAGTAGTAGGTAGATAGACCTCTGTGTGGATATTTGCCCAGCAGGCGTATGCATTGTTTCGGCATATGGTCAATGTACAAAAAGCACTTCTGTTGTGGACACTCGGCGGCGGAAATTCAAAAGTGCGGCAGCCGACTATGTGTGATAATTTGTCTCAGTGATTCGTGACTCAAGCGATAATTGGGTAGCTGTTGTGGGTGATAATTACATCTAAGTGCTATAGAGTTGTGCCTAGCCAGCAGCCACCTAGATGAAGCGAAAATTATTGTGACGATTTCTTGATGGCAGCGGTAATAATAATTGCCAATCGCGTCTAGAGCTCCCGTAGGGTGGATATGTCGAGTTATCAATCGACATTATTATTATTATTTAAAGGGACTCAGCGATTTCGAAATATATATTTTTTATGTAGTAATTAAAAACATCACAAACTAAAGATAGTCACCTAAAATGCTTAATCCACAGTTAAGATGAATCGAATTTTCCGTTTTCATGCCGTTAACATGCCATAGATAACCGTGTATAAGAAAATTTCCGATAGGAATTTTATAACAAGTTGTGGATTTTCTATATGAAGGACTTCGATTTGACTTAGTTATTCACACAGTGAATTTAGTATATGGACAAGTATTAGTATATGCAAAAAAAAACACGATTTGTTTGAAAAATTGAGTCGCCCCCGTCATCGGGAAATCTCTGAGTCGGCCTTAACATACGTTTAGATTGTAGGCAAAAATTGACAACTATAGTTCAGACAATTTCAAACATATTGTTCTGTATTTCATCAAGAAATAGCATTCGTGAACAACTTTCCTCTCTTTCTTGATGTCCTTCTTATACTACTCCTCTAAAAATAATGTTTTGGGGAAAATTGCATTATTCATTAGGTACTAATATACGCAAAATATCAACATCACCTTAGAGACAGTCCGTCTGAGAAATCTCGAATCTCGTATAATAATAATCATAATCATAATAATAATATTACATTTACATAATAATATAAACTAGTAAATATCACAAATTGGTACACTAACTTGATAATTCTTAAGATCTGCCATTTAAATGGGGCTATTTGACCAAGATCAATATAATAAAGTCAAAGAGGACACCCTGCAGGAAAAAAAACGGTGGAGAAGACAATATCCCTCCAGAAGACTTTTTAAAGGTAGACCCATATGACAATGTACTAGGTTTATTTAAATGATGTCTTTTCTGAATATAGAAACGGCAGAACAATGTCTATTCTAAATATTGCACCAGGGATTGTACCGCTCCCAAATCAGGAGACCTCGGTCTGGATGCAACCACAGAGGCATCAGGGTTAGCTTCCTGTTTTTTAAGACATACAACAGGATGATTCTGAACCGGATAAGTCTGAGATAGATGTGTCATCTGAGAACCAACGAGATGGTTTCAGACTTAGAAGGCTAATAAAAGGGTGAAGGCAAACAAATTTTCCGATCTCACGACATACTGTCCAAAATAACTATACAATTGCAAGATTATATTTTTTGGCAAAAATTTAATTTCATTCAACTGGAGTTTTACTGATTCGTTTTTAGGAGTGTTCCCGCTTCCAGCTTTCATGAGAGTTTTAGTTTGTGTAATTTGGGGGTCTTGTTCAGGAGTTAAGGCCATTATCTCGAGACAGTTGAAAACCTTTGGGCCAAGTTCGCTATCCCGATATTAACAAATTTGTCCATTGAAAAGCATCTCAAGACATTCCTTATTGCAATTAAAAATAAAAAGTAGGTTAAATTGCTGCTTCTTATGATATAAACATAATTTATCACTTCATAATGTCGGCAATTTCTAATAAATACATGTAGCATTACGAATTTCAATTCCAAACAGTCTTTTTGTCTCACGCTTTACCTCCGGTTTTAGCATGAAGGGTGGACCCTCAAAAACACCCTTGTTTAAAGTAAACTAAGACCTTTGAACACACCATCCTTTTCCTTTATTGCTCTTTGTTGAACACGGATTTCTATTCTTCATCATATTCCTCCCGTTGCATCCTTTGAGGCAGTGGGGAATAGGGGAAGGGAATTGTCCCTCCAAATTAGAGCGTTGTCCACACATTTGTCCCTCAACAGACTCGTATACTGTCCAATTCCCCAAATTTTCCACGAATTTCTATTTTGTCCCCCCTAGAGTGGTCCCTCCTTTCAATCAAAAACTCCACAACATAATATTTTTCTGGTGCTTTCCTCATCACTGAAACTCATATATTAATTAGTTCAATTCATGATAAACTTCACTCTGATCTGTACAATCTTCTTTTTGTTTGAAAAGGATGATCCCAATGAGGCTACACGCCCTTTACCTTTAGTTTCCTTTTCTTGAACCTTCAACTTGAAACTGGCCCAAGTGGTATTTTATCCTTTGTGTTTTCGGAACTGACCATCTCTCCTCTTCGGGTCCATAGCCAATGTGTATTGGGAATAAAAAGTGATGGAGTTTAGCTAGGTAAATAAAAAATGGGATCATTAGTGTCGGAGAGGCAAATAAAGGGATCAAAGTAAATCAATCGCAGAAACAAGGTGAGGACCAGAACGATTACATGAAAAGGTTCATAGGGCGCGATAATGTGTTTCTCATACAGCACACATATGAAATGAAACTGTTGAGATATATGTCAGATGAGTTCTATTGGGACATCTGTACATCTGATAAATCTCAATGTTTCATTATATGTGGAAGAATAAAAACACCGAATCTGTCACTTGTCGTTAGCTATGTGTAGCAGTCAGGTATTCTTTATACTAGCATTCATTCAGCGTTTGTATTGTGGGGTATAGTGAGTTTTAAGAATGGGCATTATTTTAGGGTCACTAAATCTTAAACCAACTCCCATCCTTTGCAAGTGTTTATGTGTGTAACAGGATAACTAGATTGACCTAGTAAAATTTAACCCTGTATGGTAATCCACTTGACCGCGAGACGATCTTCCTTTGGAGGGAGAAGGTTGAAATTGAGGAGGTTGCGGTTCAAATCGTATTTAGACTTTATACCGATATCGCTTGTTTGATTGAATCGCAGTACAGTGGCCATATGTTTAATGCTTAATGTTCAAACAAATTTTATAAAGCCCGAATATTCGCAAAGAAAATAAATGTGTCAAGTGCGCTATAAAGTCAAAAGAATAAGCTCTCTCCAAAGAGATAAGTTTTACGCTGAGGCTTGAAAATTGTTCCCATTTGGTGACATCTTGATATGGAATGGAAGTGCGTTCCAAAGCACTGCAGCTGTTGAGGAGAATGATCGGCGGCCGTATGTGGATAAGTTTTTCCCATTTCGGAGTATGAAGCAAGTCCTGAGAAATATATCGAAAGAGAAGATAAGGGTTGTACAGCGTGATTAAATCTGCAAAGAACTGAGTGCAAGTCCATTGAGTGAGTTGTCGGTAAGGAGCAAGATTTTGAATTGAATACGAGATGATACAGTTCGCCCAGTGCAGCTGTTGTAAAACTGGTGAGATGTGTTGAAACTTCTTGGTCCTTGAGATAATTCTAGCTGCAGAGGTTTGATCGTGTTGCAGATGGAGTTGGGGCATCAGGCAGGCCATATAATAGGCATTGCCATAATCAAGTTTTGCTGAAAACAGAGTGAACCAGTGTAGCACAAGTGTCATGGGAAGGTAACTTTCTAATCTTACCATTTTGCGAGAAAAAAATAGATGGCAGCGACAAGTGTTACTGATGTGCGCTTGAAGGCGTAATTTGTCATCAATAATAACCCCAATGTTCCTCGCAGATTCACTGTTTCAATACCACTGGAACCTATGTTTATATTTTGGAGAGGAGATGGAAGAGATCAAATTTTGACCGGATGAGATGATTCAAGTCTTGGAGCTTAATTTCAAGTTTATTTTGCGTATCCAGTTTTTAATGTCCTCAACACATTCTTGTATAGAGATTACATCAGAGGTCAAGTCAGATTTTCTTAAAAGACAAGTAGAGCTGATCGTCATCACAGACTGATGAAACTGAAGGTTTGTGGTTCTGCGATCAGAATACCCAAGAGGATATATGTCAAATTGCAAAAAGCATGGTCCCAAACGCTGGAGCCTTGTGGTCCACCATTTCAGTAGTTTTAGCTGTAGAAATTTTCCCATTTACAGAAAGTGATTGAGCTCTTTCTGTTAATAAGAACGAAACCACGAAGTTCGGAGCCTTTAATACCAAGTTGATAAACGCTGTCAGCAATCTCTTGTCAATTGGTAAAGCTGCCGATACGTCTAGAAGAATGAGTAAAACATTTGACCGCTCGAGTGCAGAAGAATGTCATTGTGAACTGTAAGATGGGCTGTTTCAGTACTGTAAATTGTCCTATATGGCAGATGAAGTGGTCAAAAAGAGTTTAGTTTTCCAGGAACATTTGAGTTGAGTCAGTGCACAACCTTTCAATAATTTTTGAAAGAAAAGGCAGGTTTGAATCGTCGAAGTTTTTCAAAATTTCAGGATCGGAGTAGCTTTCTTGATGATAGGAGTGACGACGGCAGATTTGAGCGCTGTGGCAACCGTCCAGTTCTAAAGAAAATCACATCCAGGTGATGATTGAAACTCGCTTATCAAGGCACCGCTTGATTAAAGCGGTTGAAAGGATCCAAGATACAAGACTTGTTTGGGGAGTCTGAATTATTCTGCACACTTCTTCCTGAGAAGTAGGTTGAAAAGAACTCAGGATTCAGTCGATGGGATATTCAATTTTATAAAAATCACAAGTGGAGTCCATGTTGAGCATCCAAATTTTGAGCGATATCAGCAATCTTTCAATGAAGAAGTCACCAAAACGTTTCACTTAATTCCTGCTTCAATGTATGTGCTGGAAGTGAATTATCATTTGTAGAGGAAGAATTTGATGAACACTTTTGAATAGAGACTTTGGTCAGGTGCATTTCTTTCAATAAGATCAGAATAGTAATTCGCTTTAGCTTTGTGGATCATGTATTTTACATTTTTGCATGCTTTGCGATAGATCCTGGCGATGAATTTCGAGTTTCGACTTTCGCCACTGTTCTCAGCATAGCGCCTCTTTTTGGCAATGTCTATTTCATGCGTGTACCATTTGCATTCAGGTCTACAGTAAATAATACATTTCCTTATTGAGGTGCATTTTACAATAAGATTAAGAGCTTGTGTGTTATAAGCCTCACAGCATAATTTAAATCAGATGTGGATGACATTTAATTCACTAAAAAAGAAATGCAGTCTCTATCATACAAAGTTTTTCAGAGTCAACAGAAGAAAATTTCCTTCGAAAGATATTCTTTCTTAATTCTACGTGTTTGGGGAGGGGAAAAAGTTCAAGCACAAAGTTTTATGGTCAGAAGAACGGTAAACCATCAACATGATGAGATGATAAGGAGAGATCATTGTTGGTTATCACTAGATCAAGTGGATGTCCACTTACATTCGTTGGCTCCTGGACATACTGAGTGAAATTGCATGCAGTAATAAGGTTATTAACTTATTTGCATAGAAATCATTTGGGTCATCACATGGAAATTAGTCACCAACTAGATTTGAATGCCTGCAAACAGCATAATTTTCAATAGTACAGATCCAAACTCACTCAAAATTAGGATCAGGGATTTATTTGTTGCACTGGGGTGGTGGACGATATACAACAAGAAGTTTTTCAAAGACACCATTTGTACGGGAAAGTGACTTCAACAGATTCAAAAGATTTAACATTGCGCACAGGTTTCCAGAAACAAGTTAATACTAAGACTTATCTTGAGTACTATACCGCCATGGGCAGGGCAGTGTTATGATTTTCTTGGGGCGAGGAAGAATTGAAAAAAGAAAATCCATTAGAGTGCATTCATTAAATGTTGGCTCATCCCCAGATTCTTTAGTCCAGGATTCTGTCAACCAAAGAGTATTTCAATATGTTTCTCAACTATATACGCAGCAACTTCAGCAACTTTTTTCCACGAGATGTACATCCAGGTACAACACAAGGTTACTTGTCACATATTGAGGTCACTAAAAGCTTGTTATCACTGTTTGAACTTTCATTCAAACTTGTTTGGAAGGTTGTTAGCGGAAAGTAGAATGTACTTAATTACTGTCACGTAAGGTGTAACCTAGTTTTACGACGAGTGCTTTTCCTGCTCGGCGACCCCTTGTGTTTTTCAAGAGTGTTTTCCTTCAAGCATTAAAAACATCATTAGGAAGTTTACCACTAGCAGGTGGTCTCAAGCTAGCAATTAGACCCTTGTATAGTGCAGAGCATAGCTGGTACATCAGGTATTGAGTAGGTGCAGTGAGGCACGTCATTTCTATTGACATGGTAGCTTCAAGTGCTCAGTCAGGTAACAGTCAATTGATATGCATAGGGTATCCCTCCATACAAGTACTGTAACTAGAGGCACACAACTAGGTGTAGTAGAAAATACAGTTACAAGAAACATAAACATCTCAAAATTCTCAAGGTTTGAAGCATACCGATGACATGAATTTTGAACACAGATGTAACATCATTAAATACATCCATATCAAAAGTGGAGTCAAGGTGAGAGCAGAAACAGCAAATTTGTCAAATCTTTGGAGAGCACATTCTTTATGTGGACTGCATCTACGATGCGCACATCTTAAAAAAGTAAGTCTTCTATTATGTCCCTCCTAAAAGATGTAATGTCCTATATGAGAAGAGTCAATATCATAGAGGGCACCTTATTTAAGGAATTCGGTTACCTCCCACTACAGAAAAGGTTTGACACCTTTTTTAGTTAGAGGAACCCTTCTACATCAATGTGAGGTAGGTAGTACTCTCAAATTGTGGTATCCTTTTTCATAGGACCAAATTTAAATTTCAACAAAGGGGTCAAACTTTGTAAA
>JAMKCH010010683.1:0-35849 GCA_023653785.1 Ophioderma brevispina
AAATAAAATCTACCCTTTTATAAAGTACTTCATGCATGATTGTCATCAAATTCACTGAAGATTGTCTGAATCTGATTATCTGCAATACGCTTAGTGAATCAAAAAATTCAGAATATATGATTTTTTTTTTGTTTTTTACCCTGCGATTGTGCAAGAGCAGGATATCTTTTCACTCATAACACTGCATGTTATAACGATTTCAATGATTTGAAATGAGACTCTATCACGTATTGGTGGGCTATTATATTTTACCGCATTGGGACACGTGGCGTCAAGTTGGAAAAATAACCCGATTTCACCACACATAGACTACTTTATAGTCCTTATTGTTTGTCCATCAAGTACATTTAGTCTAATTTAGTTTGCGTATCTATAGATGAATCATTCAAATGAAGAAGAAATGCAGGCCGTTGATACACGGATACGATGATTATTTGTGCTGAATAGTTGAACCTCTGAAAAATTGGGGTGTGTGGGTAAACTGTTTGTATATTTACTACTGGAAAACCACAAAATCTAGGTCAGAATGATTCCATGAGCAGCATCTTAAAGCAAGATTAGCACATTTTTGGAAGAGCACCCCAAATTTTCAATGTTATATTTTTCACAGCTAGGTTGGTAATTGTCTAGAAAAACTAAACCTGCGCACGAGAATGCTAAATAATACGTATTTATCATTAAAAAATGAGCGGATTTTTGTAATTAGAATTGGGATCCTAGATTGTAATATACGGCAGAGCGGGAACTGCTAAGTTATGTCCGTCAATGAGGAAATAGTGCCACACCTCAAGAAAACTAACCTTAAATTGACTTGTGAACCAATATAAACAATAATAGATGAGCGTAGATACGTACATGGCGCATTTCCCGGCTATTTCCTTTTGGGAAGGCCGTTTCAGCAGCCGTTTGAAGTATTCTCGGGGATCCGTATATTAATTATTCTTAGGTACAAAAATTCCTTTCGTTTGCGACACACTACACATTGTAGAGCTTAACCATTCACAGGTATAGTTTATAGTCAGTTACCAATGCAAAACCGTGTAAAAAATCTCATTTTTTTGGAAAAAATAGGGGACGCTATTCAAAAAAAAAAATGTGCTAATATTGCTTTATTTGCCAAAAACTGGATACAAAGGCATTGAAATTGATATAAAAAAGAGGCCAATGTTGTAAAAACAACAATACGGGCTATACCATTGACACATCATAGATGACCCGATTGGAGTGGCACGTTAGAACAAGACGGGTTGTCAGGTCATCTGGCTCAAGCTAACTTTGGTAGGGGCATACTCAATTTATCACATACACAAAACATAGTCAATATTATAATTCGAAAGAGAGTATGAGACCAAGCAAGGCTTGAACCCGTAACCAATGCAATGGATACTAATGTGCACTACATCAGCGGGAATATAAAGCAAACATTCACGTATAGAATATCAAAAACAGGCATATCAAAAGTCTATTATTAGAATTCCAGAGAGAAACTACAACTCGTCTAAAGAACGGCAATGCGGAAGCGTAGTTAGAGTAATTGCAGAGATAGATTCAGCTATTTTGCTGTGATATTAGGAGTAGCCGTTTTCACTAAAAGTCTGACTGAAGTTTGTCAATATTATTTTGTATGTTAATAATGAAAAAAATAGTTAAACTAGTAAGAATAAAGATAGTAACCTAAAATTGCACAATTCACGAAATTTGAGATTGAATCGGAATCGGAATTTCGTTTTGATGCATTAAAACATTTATGTGGAGTATTACGTTCCCATAGGATACTGTTGTATAACAAACACTTCCGGATCGGCAAATTTTATAACAAAGTTGTGATTTTCATGTGAAGGAAATTCGAGTAGCTTAGCAATGACACGTGATAGGTATATGGGAACAAGCATTGTACATGCAAAAAACACGATTTTTTTGGAAATTGAGGGGCGCCTCCTCAGGAAAAATCTCTGAGGTCGGCTTTAAATTTGCCGCTGGTCTCTCTCCACTAAATACGTACGCTGAATAGTAGAAAATGCTGGGTGAGAAAAGGTCAACAGTCAGTACTGTTGATGGTTTTATGTATGGTGGACATGTCGATTTCCTTTGCAGGCTTCAATACAAGTAGCACATTTTACAAGTCTATCCATGATGCCAATGGCACTGTCAGTTTGATGCAGTAAAGATTAACATGATTACCTTAACTTTTGGACTGGACTGTGGCACTTAGACATATACGAGTGTTCAATATTGATAGATGCTTCGTGTTATATTTACACCGGTAATGGGATATTTTTCGATATTTATTTTAATTTTTTTTTACCTTTTGATCAAGGCCTGGTGACTTTCGGAATAACATTCAACCATGATTTGCAAACCAGGCTCGCAATTTCTCTCAGTTTTTAGGGTATACTTAGGAGAGGGTCACCAAAAAAAAAAAAAAGGCCTCTTTGCAGTGGGGGGCTGTGGACTTACATTTTTTTTTTTTTTTTGTTTTTTTTTTTTTTGGGTTCTCAAGGTTATTTACTGGTGTGAATCCTATAGAGACCTCAGATTTCTAAAAGGAATGCATTTCATGGTCTATTTGAAACCCCCTTAAATGTGTGAGAATTCATGAGAATAATTATTTTTCTCATGGATTAAGTGATTTGAAAACAAAATAGTATTGTCCTAAAATATCCATATTCTGCTATCTATACCGAAGATTTATTAGTAGGACTCACCCAAAAAAACACTTTCTGTTTTACATTGCTTTAAAGCCATATATCAGAAGAATTAAAATAACTTACTCTTTGCTCCTGATAGTGCCGAGGACTTTGAAGAATGTGAAGGGAGGGGCTTACTCGGGGAGGGGGTTACTCGGGGAGGGGGGTTGGGGTTTACTAGGGGAGGGGGGTTTAATCGTGGGGGGTGGCTTGTACGCAGGTCACACCAAAGGCATATAGCTGATAAACACTTTCAATTTAAAATGTATCAAAAATAGCTTCACGTTCCGGATAAAAGAAGAGCTCGCCATTCACGTGCGTCCCAAACCCGGCATGTACATCACAAAAGTTGTCACTTACCTATCTATTTTATCAATATATTGTGGGATATTTTAATCGGCCAAACCATTGCACAAGCACGACTGCTGGAATTTTGCCACAATTAGACTAGGTAATTTTACATTTGCTTCATAAACCTCCGCCAGCCTAGAGTGTTTACCGCTCCATTAACACTTACCTTATCTTGCATCTCGAGCAGTTCTCCTTGCGCTGAAACCAACCCACCCCCCCCACCCCCGCTCTGACACAACAAAAAACACTAGGCCAGGGGGCTCTGAGTTAGTTTCACTGTGTTTTGAAAAACAAGTTGACAAGAGCAAATTTATTTACCGAGGTCAGGTGGAGGTACAAATTCATTTTCGATAGTCTCTTCACACTGCCGCTAAGGTTTAACACCCCCACTCTCCTAAATACTGGTCCCAGTCGTTCCTGTACAAAATGGTCCGAGATGAATACGTCCTTCTCCTCAATGGAACTTCTCAGACCGTAAAAGCTAACATTCTGCTCTTTGAAGGTCATCATATCTCCTAACCAATCAATCATTTTGAAAATTAGGGTAGTTATTCCCCAATATTTTCGAGCGACTGGACCGTGAAGACTAGCAGCACCTGGACCCTGGAGGTAGAGCAACTTTTCAGTCAGGTGTTCCCTGTAAGAATACGGTTAAAATTGGGTGGTCGCCATCTAAATATAAACATATCAATGACAACTTTTTCTTTTATATTCTACATAGTTATACTTAATATTGTAGCAACCATGATTTGCAACCCAGGTCTCGCAATTTCTCTCAGTTGTTAGGGGATACTTAGGCTAGGGTCACCAAAAAAAAAACCGCCTCATTTGCAGTGGGGCTGGACTTACCTGTTTCTCAAGTTATTTACTGGTGTGAATCCATAATTGTGTCGCTTCTGCTTAAAATTGTTCTAAAAAGAGACAATTTGCACGGTGACCCCGTGCTGTGTCGTAGCTGTCCAAGAAAAGACAAATATTACAGATTCTTTACTGTTGAATTTCACGCTTCACACCCAGATTTCTAAACAGTACTGTGTGATATTCATAACGAATACAATCCGTACAACGGCGCGTAGACTTGATGCAAATCTTGGATTTGGCACCAGGGGTCTGTACTATGGGTTCTCATTTTTTTCAGATTTGCGAGAGGTTAGCATTTACTACTTGGAACTTATCTATTTCCCTAGTATTTATAGTAAAACATCTAAGGTAAACGGACTCTCATGGGGGTGCCAAAGGGTGTTTTTACTGGGTGTATGAAAAACAAACTACTCAAGTTTTGAAATGACTGGGTTTTTTTTAGACAAAATGAGTTCCGATTTTTAAGATCGTGCTACAGCTTTTCATTAATTCTTATTGGATATTTAATCTGGTCTACTTCTATCCCAGGTTCCCGGGCAATTTGAATCACGCCTTTCGTTTAGAGTTATCGTTTTAATTCCATACCAGTTGCAGCACAATGTTCCATGAAGAATGTACCGTGTTTAACTGCCCATTTCGAGTTATTGGTCATTTGTAAACAAAAAAAAAACATTATTTCCAGATCTTCAGTTTGTTTGTACCATAATACCATCGTACCATAGGCAATGGTGAATTCTTATTTCTTACTATATTCTTCATGCTGTTCTACCCGTTTTTATGTAACAAAGACATTTCTAAAACAGTGTATTTGTGTGTTCTTCCTATCACTCTATAGATATATTCATCCCAGCTAATACCAATGTATCATGGAAAATGCATTCATCGTATTTATAACTGGTTACCCATGATGACCAGGCACTAATGCCTTTACCATCTAATTCCGAAGGTGCAAGATGGGACGATCTGCCTGGGGACGTAAAACGGCTCGTCAGTGTCCTTGCACATGTGATGTGTTTCTTAGAGAAGGAAAGAATCTCCTGTTAACATCCTTTAATATTTTATGAGCTCCGTTCGGCGACTTAAATGAAAGACGTACGTGTTACAGGAACAGTGTAAAACATGTTACTACTTGGTAATACCCTGGGTAATGCGACAGGAAGAGCTATTGCGAGAATCGCTTGCTCCCAAAATTCAATTTCGAATGAAGTCTAAGAAACCTATAAATAATTAGGCTGCCGATTCCATTTTTGTTTTGTTTGTTTGTTTGATTGCGTTTTTCTTTGCGTGTGCTTGTTTGTTTGTTTGTTTGTTTGTTTGTTTGTTTGTTGTTTTTAATGATGATCAATGCATTGATGAAATTTTACAGGACAAACTTCACGGTGCCCTGTAAACCATTGAAGATGACAATAACGGTCAACCCGCTTCAATACATACAGCCAATGCCTGCCAACGAACCATTTTGAACTCAAAGCTTTGACAACTTTCAATTCTACTGCTTTAATATTTCTGTATTGTATGTTTTTTTTTTTTCCAAAATGTGTTCTTTATTTCAAAGCGACAATCAGGTTTACAATTTGTTTTTGAAGGTGTTTTATATCAGTCCTACACTTTTCTTATGAAACTGATCAACAACCTACTTCCGTCGAGATTGGTGACATACTTCTTTGCCAAACGTCTTAAATTAGGCGACAAAACCCAAACTAGTGCAACACATTGAGTGGAATATTAATCCACTGAAAACCCGCCGTGTTTTTAAATCCCTACCTTGAATCAAAGGGGGGGGGGTATGGGGTCTGACTTTGGTAAAAAATTGTTCCATTTACGAAAATGAGATAGTGCAATGGCTTAATTTCGTAGATTGCAATCTACAAAATGCTTTTTATTCGATCGCAATCGGACATTCGGTTCCCGAGATATGGCTTATCAAAGTGAAGCAGTGTACGCGAAATTTGCCAAAAATGCATAGTCTCCTATACTTTATCATGTGAAAAATTTAAAAGTGGTTATATTTAAGATATTTTAAAAGATATTATTTATACACCATTTAACACATTTATTTTGGCTAAGTCGAAGTAAATAAATACTCATATTATTTTGTCCATAATATAAAGTAATTAAATGTACTGGGTAAATGATTTTATATGTATTTTATTGTTTTCTCACCCTGCGATATTTAAGAAAATTATTTTAAACATTTATTACAGGACAATGGATGCACCGATTTCGATGATTCTTTCATTAATTATTATGATAATTCAGTATAAAATGAAATTTAAAAAAAAAATCCATATTTCACATCAAAAGCGCCCTCAATTTTGTCTAAATGTTTCGAGGTCTATAACTCGTTTCGTTAAAATACGCAAACAACCAAAACGAAAACGAACGTAACTAGAGAACGCTACATGCTATGCACATGAAATTTGGCACACATATTCAGCACATATAGGGCTAGTGAACCATGAAGCCCGATTTTCAAAATTGTGTTCCAAATTCAAATTACGCCATGAAATAATGTGATTGGTCGATTACCGGTTGCCATGGCAACGGTGTCAAAAATCCGGCTTCGTGGTTCACTTCGTGGTTCACCTGCACATGCCACCCAAGTTTCGTCCCAGTAGCTTGTGTAGTTATTTAGTTGCGTCCATTCTAGTGTTTAGCCAATCAGAGGCCTTACGTGGTTACCATGGCAACCAGAGCAAAAATTGACATGAAATTTAAAACTTTGTGACACGGGCTACAATATGATGTGTAACAAGTATATACCACTATTTAGGAAAATTAAGAAAAATCACTTCAAAGTTCCCTGCTTCAGGCCCCATACCCCTCCCTTAACCTAGTAGAAAAAATGTTTGCCTTTCAATTTGATAATGATCGATTTTTATATAGCGCTTTATCACTGTAACAGTCTCCAAGCGCTGTTGCCTATATTATTAATACGCCGCCATTAGGAAATCGTCACAATCATTTCGCTTCATCTAGGTGGCTGCTGGCCAAGCGAACATCCCTATCAGCACTTCCATTGTAATATCCCCCATAACATGACAGCTCACCAGATTCCGCTTGGGTAGGCGAGGCAATTGAGATTAAGTATCTTGCCCAGGGACACAAACACGTTGGCCACGGCAATTGAGATTAAGTATCTTGCCCAGGGACACAAACACGTTGGCCAAGGCGGGGCTCGAACTCACGCTCTTATGATCACGAGTCCTGCACTTTTCCACTGAACCACACGCGTACTAATGATAGTACCGTTGCCAGAATGATGCGTAAATTTTGTTTGCCTGGGAAAGAAATTTTATTTTCCTAAATGTATTGTATGTTTTCACTAAAATGTGTACTTTATTTTAAAGTGACAATAAGAGTTACAATGTGTTTTTGAAGGTGTTTTATATCAGTCCTACACTTTTCTTATGAGACTGATCATTAACCTACTTCCGTCGAGATTCGTGACATACTTCTTTGCCAAACGTCTTAAATTAGGCGACATAAACCAAACTAGTGCAACACATTGAGTGTTATTAATCCACTCAAAATCCGCTGTGTTTTGAAGTCCTTACCTTAAATTAACCTAGTAGAAAAAATGTATGCCTTTCAATTTGATAATGATAGTACCGTTGCCAGAATGATGCGTAAATTCTGTTTGTCTGGGAAAGAAATTGTATTTTCCTAAATGTATCAAAATTGCAGGCAGCTATGACATTTCACAATTACATTTAGTTAATGTTGTTTTAGTTTGCTAAAGTATCAATATTACTGTCCCAGCAATGACGCCAGATTGAGAAAATTAATCAAATAGCATAACATCACAAGTAGGGCACGTGTGCGATTGCCGATGACACAACCTGCTTATCTACAAACTAGTGGAGATTTATTTTTTTTTTCTTTCGTTGGGCAACTCCGGTGAAAGTGTAATGCTTAAGTTAATAATTGTGTACATGGAAAACTACGTAGTTGAAAGTTCAAATCATTGCACATTCGTAAATATACTATTCTGATGCTTTCCACTATGGAAGTGGAGGAATAGATTAGATTTGATTCACAGGTTTTAAAATCTATAGGTATTAAGTTCGGAAGATGTTCTAAAATACATACCTTCTACCAAAAGAGGTGACACTGCATTATTATGTTGTTGCTTTGATACACGGCCTCGTTTCCAATACGCGGCAACAGTTGAAGCAGCTGTTGTGGCGATTAGAAACCTACCTACATCTGCCCTAGCAGTTAACATTTCGAAATGAAAGTGGCATTTGATCTTCAGTAGATTTGTTTGGGCGTTCATTTCGCATTCAATTGTATATTATCACTCCATCTTTCTAACTCTGTTATGCATTTCAGTATTGCAAAGAGACGTGGTTGTGTTTTAGCAGAGAAATATATGATTGATAACGAAATAATAATCATTTTAAGCAAACCCCGCTGGTAATCTACAATATTTCATTATTTAATTTAAACAAAACACACTTTTATTTATTTATTTATTGTGGGAGAGCGTGGCCTAGCGGTTAGGGTGCTTGTCTGTGACGCAAATCTATAAAAAACAAATCCCGGGTTCGAATCCCGGTGGGGTCACTTGCTGGGATTTATTCGGGTGCTCAATTCTGGATTTAATCTGTATACGAGCTATTGATTAAATTCAGAATACCACTCTCCTCCATGGTTCACTTGGAATTGGGCAAATGAATCATGAAAGCATCACGTCCTTCGGAGGGGACGTTAAGCCGTCGGTCCAGTGTACAGAGAGACACAACTATACATGTACATCGCAGTCAGAGCAGGGTGTAAACCCCTGACTGTTGCCAATCCGCCCCCAGTCTAAAAAAAAAGTGGGCCATGTAAGAAGCGTCCGTATCGTGGATACACGCGGCCCCGGATCAGCTTACTCAGTTGAATAAATCCTGACACCACCACAAGCCATTACTAATGACATGTGGACACGCTAAGAAGAAGACTTTATTTATTTATTTCATTCTTATTTTACCTGGGTCAACCAATCAATGCACTGGCATTGTTCTCCCTTGGTGCCCAGGTGGCCCAAACACAAGGACAACCCCATGACACGCCGCCCTCCAGGTAGGGAATCTCTCCACCGGCACCCAGAGGGCGACGCATCAGAGGAACCATCAGCGAAGGTCCACAGGCCAACCGCATGGCGTAAGCTTCTGCGCAAACGCTCCAAAAAATCCTAGGATTTACATAGCAAGAAAATAATATTAATAACTGTCAGAAATCTGACATCCGAAGTTGGGCAAAAGCTCATCAGGACCCTCAGCTAACCACAACCCAGCATGGGTAAAGGGCCCCGGATAACAGCCCCTTCTCGGATGTCCGACGTCATCTGAAAAAACAAACAAATTTTACACTAATTAATTTATTAAAAATAAGATGAAAGTGGTCACACTAATGCAATGTAAATAATAGCAGGAGACCATTAAATATAATATGGGAGCCTAATAGAGATAAAAAGACATAATTGCATCATATCAAATAGATAACATAAATTTAGACATAAAAATAAGACGGCCATACATTGCACTTGGTAATAGTTGAAGTAAATATCATGAGTAAAGTATTACACAATAAGCATCTGAAGAGTGATGGAAAATAAATTAAGCGCACAATGAATGTTTGAAAAGTTTTGTAGTAGCCGGAATGGGTTGTTTACATGACCGTGGGAGCTTGTTCCAGGAAATGGAGCCCCGATACGTGAAAGTTCTTTTGCCTGAGCAAGTTTTGGGTTTTGGTGGAATGAAATTGCCCTGCTCACTACCTCTGGTAAAGTAAGGGGAATTGTCACTAACTTTCTGGAAAATATTGCACAAATATTTAGGCGCATTACCCGAAATACACTTATAGACCATTGTGTTAAGATGCGTAGTTCGTCTGGTATCAAGGTCTTTCCAACCCAGCCAATCAAGCATACTTTGGGTGTGAAAATGCCTATTGACTTTCAGGATAGTTTTACCTGCACGGTTTTGAAGCTTAGTTAGCTTGGTAAGATGTTTTTAGGGGCGTTACCCCAGACGACATCACAATAATCAAAGGATGGAAGAATGAGAGACTGATACATGGTGTTAAGGGTGTCAGTTTTCAAGAAAGATCTGGTTCTGTATAAAATGCCTATTTTTCTATTGACAGAGTTTCTGACATGATTTAAGTGCCCCTCCCAAGTGACTGCTGGATCTAGGTATACCCCCAGGTACTTGAAGCTATTCACCTCTTCAAGTACTGTATCACGAATTTTAACTTCAAGATTGGTGGAATTTCTGGCAATTCTGATCTTACTGCTAAACAGCATGACTTTTGTTATTTTTTTACATTTAGGGTGAGCTTATTTTTGTCCAACCATTTAGTGACCTTGTCCATTTCCTCAGTCAAGATGGTACAATCTGATCTATGCTTTGGCTCATGGCAAAAATTGCTGTATCGTCTGCATAAAGACATACCTTGAGCTTGATCCTTGTTTACATGACAAGGCAGATCATTCACATATAAGCTAAACAGCAAAGGACCCAGTATGGAGCCTTGTGGCAGACCAAAGAGCACAGGAAGTAAATCAGATTGGTCATCACCAATTTTGCAGAGTTGGAAACGGTCAGAAAGATATGACTTGAACCACTCGCGCTCCAGACCAAGAATGCCACTCTTGCTCAACTTGCTAAGAAGCGTTCTGTGGTGGACAGTGTCGAACGCTTTTTTTAGATCCAAAAATATCGCGCCAGTGAACATGCCTTCATCAATATTATGAAGAAGGTAGTCCGAGACATCTAGCAAGCAAGTTTGGGTGGAATGTCCCGGTCTGAAGCCCGACTGGTCCTCAGGCATGATGTTATTACTCTGAAGATAACTATACAATTGGTCATGAATTAAACGCTCAAACACTTTCATGATAACAGGGATAACAGAAATGGGTCGGTAATTACTGGATTCAAACCATCTTTGAATATAGGTGTAACCCTTCTTTGCTTCCATTTGGCTGGCACAACTCCACTCCGAATGCTCATGTTCATTATGCAAGCTAGCGGCCCAGCTATTATTTTAGCACCTGCTTTCAGTAACCGTGGACTGATATCGTCTAGTCCAGTGGCCTTACCAGTAGGCATCTTGGCGAGTTGTTTGTAAACCTCGTCGTTAGGAACCTCAGTGAACACGAACCGGTGTGGAGCTGTACCATCCTGGGTCTCTTCGTTCAACGTAGCGTGCTCATCAAAAGCTTCGGCAAGTTTTTGACCTACAGTAGAGAAGAATGAATTGAACAATTAGCTATATCACGATTATTTGTGACGATTTTACCATTACCATTTCTTATACCTGTAATATTATTCTGTTGGGTTTTGTTCGGTACGATCTTTTTCAGAGTAGTCCATAGTTTACGAGAGTCTTTATCTGCATCGTCCAATTTGGGCTGGAAGTAATCTCTTTTGGGTATACATGCCAAGGTGTTAAGTGGGTTTCTTAGATGTCTAAACTCATCCCAGTCAGACTGGGATTTGGACCTTTCAGCTTTGACTTTTTTTTGTCAACTTTATTTCTGAGCTCAAGGTAATCCTTGTTGATCCAAGGTGGTGGATTACATGGAATTTTCATGTTCTTATATGGGGCATGATTATCACATATAGGGTTGAATAAGCTAGTGAAAATAGTCCATGCATCATTGGGGTCATCAGTACACTCGATATTATCCCATTGAGCTTTACTTAGGTCTTGAAGAAATGATTTTTCATCAAACTTTTTGTACGAACGAGCCTTTATGTATTTGAAACTACATTTACTGTTCTTTTGACCTTTCCTAACTGCCTACACAAGGGAATGATCACTGAGAGAGTATGGCATAACATCTAAATCAGTGAACATTTCTGACCTATCTGTCCAAATATGATCTAAACAAGATTTAGAGTTTTGAGTTATTCTGGTTGGCTTAGTAATGATCTGCTGTAGGTGAAATCTAGTCATAACCTCGTAAAGTTTTTTTTCCACTCCCATGTGTGCTTGGTTAGCCCATCACAGTTGAAATCACCCATACACAGAATTTCGCCTGGAGATCTACTCTCCGAGGTAAGATCTTTTATTTCCTCGAGTAGGGTATTAAGATTTTCAAAACATTCAAGACGCTTTTCCGGAGCATAAATGATACACGTGAAGATAGGCCGTGTGTGTGGAAGTAAAATTTTTACAGATGTGTATTCAAGATATGGACTCTTGTTATGGTTGAGTTGAACCTCGCTAGCATTGAGGCTACACTTAATATACAATGCCACCCCGCCATGATGTGTGGCACCATGAGCACGATTATTAGATGCCCTGTCGGCTCGATAGAGGGTATGATTTGGTATGCTGATTTCACTATCTTCTATGCCATCGTGCAGTCATGTCTCTGTTATGCCAACAACCTCTGGATTGGCAGTGTGGACAAGTTGTCGAATATCATCAATTTTGGGTAACAAGGATCGAACATTAAGGTTTAAGAAAGTTAGCCCCTTCTTCTTGCTTAACGAGGCATAACACGATAAGTCGTCATCATGGGACATGTTAAAACTATGTGTGTGAACATCACTTGATGGTCCTGGATTCCATTCAACGTCATTGTGGTCACACAGGCTGACTTGAAACATTGAAGTAGAATTTGCATAAATGTACAGGTCACTCGGAATTAAGTAGAAATGTTTTTTATGTCTGGAAGCCGAGTAACGCACTCTGAATTGGTTGCTATAGGTAAGCATTCTTATGCCTATATGACTGTATACTTGATGGTTATAGATGTCTGCTTGCAAGTTGGATGAATAAAGAAAACTTAAGGTGATAGCTCAATCAAATTGTTGATTTCCTTTGACTTAACCATGTCAACGCAGTTGTATATACAATATATAGAAAAACAGACTTGTTCGAATTGAGTTGAAGCGGAAGGCCAGAATGATGTCAAATCGATACAATAACAATCAAACATAATCTTTATTGCTCTTAAGCTAATTGACATGGTGTATAATTATCCTATCCATTTATAGATATATTCCTCCCAGCTAATATCAATGTATCATGGAAAATGCATTCATCGCTTTTATAATATGCTGGATACCCCTGCGAAAGTAGATGGCCAGGCACTAATGCTTTTTTTTTTTATCTAATTCCGATGGTGCAAATCTAAAGATGGGATGATCTGCCTGGGGACGTAAGACGGCTCGTCAGTGCCCTTGCACATGTGATGTGTTTCTTAGAGCAGGAGAGAATCTCCTGTTAACACCCTTTACTATTTTATTAGCTCCGTTTGGTGACTTAAATGAAAGATGTATGTGTTACAGGAACAGTGAAAAACATGGTACTATTTGGTAATACCCCGGGTAATGCAGGAAGAGCTATTGCGAGAATCGCAGGTTCCCAAAACTCAATTTCGAATGAAGTTTTAAAAAAGTAGAAATAATTAGTTTGCCGATTCCATTTTTGTTTTGCTTTGTTTGTTTGTTTGATTGTGTTGCTCTCTGTGTGTGCATGTTTGTTTGTTTGCTTGTTGTTGTTTTTAATGATGATCATTGCATCGATGAAATTTTGCAGGACAAACCGTTGAAGATGACTATAACGGTCAACCCACTTGAATACATACCGCCAATGCCTGCCAACCAACCATTTTGAACTGGAAGCTTTGACAGGTTTCAATTCTACTGCTTTAATATTTTTGTATTGTATGTTTTCACTAAAATGTGTACTTATTTTAAAGTGACAATAAGGGTAACAATGTGTTTTGAAGGTATTTTATATCAGTCCTACACTTTTCTTATGAGACTGATCATTAACCTACTTCCGTCGAGATTCGTGACATACCTCTTTGCCAAACGTCTTAAATTAGGCGACAAAACCCAAACTAGTGCAACACATTGAGTGGAATATTAATCCACTGAAAATCCGCCGTGTTTTTAAGTCCTTAACTTGAATTAACCTAGTAGAAAAATGTTTACCTTTCAATTTGATAATGATAGTACCGTTATCAGAATGATGTGTACATTTTGTTTGTCTGGGAAGAAATTTTATTTTCCAAAATGTATCAAAATTGCATACAGCTATGACATTTCACAATTATATTTAGTTGAATGTTGTTTTAGTTTGCTAAAGCATCACTATTACGCAGCAATGGCGCCAAATTGAGAAAATTAATCAAATAGCATAACATCACAAGTAGGACACGTGTGGGATTACCGATGACACAACCTGCTTATCTACAAACTAGTGGGGATTTTTTTTCCTTTGGCCAGCTCCAGTGAAAGTGTAATGTTAAGTTCATAATTTTGTACATGGAAAACTACGTAGTTGAAAGTTCAAATCATTGTACATTCGTAAATATACTATTTTGATGCTTTCCTCTATGGAAGTGGAGGACACCTTTCGAACTCAACTATTATAGATCAGATTTAATTCACATGTTTTAAATCTATACGTATTAAAACCAGAATTGCCACTCTCCTCATGTAGTCCAGAGGATACGCAAAAAATCGTGCACTTTGTGATAGAAATATAACACTTGGTACACATTTAATATGGACTATAACTAACTATTTCAAAACGGGACCCCAGCTGGATTTGACCTGTGGCGGCCAATATGACCATTTTTTCAAAATGGCCGCCATTTTTAGTTTCAGTGCCTCATATCTCGGGTAATAATACTGACGCGAGCTTGATTTTTGTGTCTATGCTTGTTTTCAGGGTAAGGAATCTAAATATGACGCAACTTTTTAAAGATCTCGTGTTAATCATTTTGCCAACATGGCGCCGCATTACAAATGTTAAAATTATATATATTATTATAATATTATTATTAAGTATTATTAAGTTCGAAAGATGTTGTGTTCTACAATGCATTATTATCAATCTTCTATCAAACATTTAAGGAAAAGAGGTGGGTGTGGGTGACACTACATCATTAGTTGTTGCTTTAATACAAGGCCTCGTTTCCAATAAGCGGAAACAGGTGAAGAGCGCTGTTTTGGCGATTAGAAACCTACCTACATCTGCACTAGCCCGTTAAACATTTCGAAATGAAAGTTGCATGTGATTTCAGTGGATTTGTTGGGCGTTCATTTTCGCAGTAAATTTGGTATCACTCCATCTTTCAATTTGTTATGCATTTTCAGTATTGGCCAAAGAAAACGTGGTTGGTTTTACCAGAGAAAATTGTAGTAGAATAAATATATGATTGATAAACGAAATAATAATAATTTTAAGCAACCCCGCTGGTAATCTACAATATTTTATTATTTAAATTTAAACAAAACACCACTCCTTGAATTAAAGAAACTTAAGTGATAGCTCATAAATTGTTGATGAACTTAACCATGTCAACGCAGTTGTATATACATAGAAAACAGATTTGTTCGAATTGAGTTGAAGCGGAAGGCCAGAATGATGAAAATCGATAAAAATAATAACCAGACATAATGTTATGCTCTTCTTAAGCTAATGCATTAAGATTTGGAAAGTGAAATCACGAACAAAGTATTTTCACAGGATGGGGGAAAAAAAAACTGACGCAGTCAATCCTAGATCCACAAAAAAAAATAATGTCCGATATCATATCAATTGTATTCTTGCGAAATCGTTGATCCTTAATAGAAATAACAGAAAACCACTGATGTTGGAAGCCCAATAAAATGGACACGAAAACAACTAAGGATGTCCTCGCCCAATCAGTTGGAATGCATCAACACCTGGTGGCAGACAAGAACATTCCGTTGCCCCTAAGGATGGAAGATGAATGCAAGACCGGTTTGGGTGCTGACAACATGATTTATGGAAGCGAACATGGTCAACACGTTAAGAGACAGAGTTTCGCTACACAAAAATTAGGTAAAAACATAAGTGGAAATACAGCGTTGTCCCAAAATAAATTGCAATCCCAAGTTGGTGTTTAATCTCAAAATTATTTTAAAAGGATGCTTGTCCCACAGCCTAGGACCAATTAAGTTAAATGATCTGTAGCCAAATCTATGCTTGGTACGAAGAATAAGAAGACCGTAGCCTTCGTCTTGTGCCATCAGAATTAATATTCAACACATTATACAAATTTAGACCATCAGTAAGGTATGATGGAGCCTGTCCGTGAAGAGACTTATACACATAAAGAAGGATTTTGTATCTGGTACTTTCCTTGACAGGCAACCAATGTAGAGTGATAAAAGGTTTTGACGAACTCTGGTCACGACCGCATGCGAACACCAAACGCGCAGCTTTATTTTGCAAGCGCTGGAGCTTCTCAAGATCTATTTCATTGGCACCATATAGTAATGAGTTTGAACCGTTAGTCTAAGCATAGTATACAGCCTGTCTCCAAAAAAAATGGTACAATCAGAAAAAAATTTGGTTAAATATGAAATTTCAAAATAAGTCATTCTTACTTGGCATAATATTAAAGAACAAAGACCAGGCTTTCCAATGGTGTTTGTTTCATCTTATTTGCTTTTGTCAATCCAGAGATATAATCAATTTAATGCGATACACCAAAATCGATTTTGTGACACTTTTATGCATGGGCAGAGTTGCTTCGCCCAGTTATGCCATGCTGTCTTAAACCTCAAAACAAAAGATTGCAACTTGACAAGAGAAACAAATCACAGATTAAAGTAAACAAAAGAAGTCTAGTTTTATCGACACAAGTTTTAATAGTCAACATAATCAGTTCAATGATAAATATCATCTTTTCATAAATAATAAACAATACAAATATTCATTGCACGTCAATGAAATGGAACTTTGAATTTATTTCAAAATTGGTATCTGTTAAAATCATGCCAGAAGGAATGTAATTGCAACCAAAATAAACACTCCAAATCCAAAGAAATGGTTTAAGAATATTGCACTATCTTTGTGCATTTACTAATTATTGAAGTCAATAAAAATTTGAATTTGGAAGCAAAGTATCAAAATGTTGGTAGGAATTTGCGTTTCATGATACTTCAAGACATAAAACTCCCCTACAGGTTGTTGTACGCCGGCTGTACGCTCATGGTTCTCTTCTAACAAAGAACAGTATGTCGAATGTTATCCACTTTATCTTAAAGCCAGAACTTACTGATCATATCTTCCACCATTAAGTAACTTTTAGAGTTTCTTTATGAAGTTAATCCCTTTTTAAAGATGTTCATATCTGCTCAAGTGTGAATAACTTAGTTTAACAAATTCATTCACCGTTTTCACTCAACCAGAAAGTGGCACAAACTCGATTTTTGTGTTCCGTAGTAAACTGGAGTTATTTCTCGATTGAAACAAGCAAATGAGATGAAACAAAAAATCCTGGCAAGCCTGGTATTTTCTCTTTAATGTGATGTACAATACGACTTTTTTATATTGAGATATAATATTGAAAAAAAATCGGTTTTTGATTGTACCATTTTTTTTTGGAGACAGGCTGTATATTTGTGCCTAATCTTAAATATTAAAATTTAATAAAGCGCGACATATCCACCGAATTGCTCAGGGCGCCGTGTTGGAGCTCCTAAGGCTGTTACAACACGAGCAAATTCAGAGCGGTAAACAAATCCGATTTTAGATGTAGGAGGAAACCGTAGTTCTCGGAAAAAATGGTATAATTTATGGATGGACAACCAAATTCACGTACAAACGCGACACTACCTCTACAAGAAATCGAACTGTTACCACAACTCTACCGTCCATAATACACTAGCATTAGTAAAGTAAAAGTGTATTATGGTTTGTTAAAGTAGCATCTATGGTCAAAATACCAAACAGAAATTGTATATTAAAAAGACTTCAAAATTACAATGATATTGCACATAAAAAAGAGTACCATCGGAGACCACAGTAGAAGAAGGATTCAAATGCCACTACTGTTCCGAGTCCATTTCAACAATCCTGTCAGCCTACTGATCGAGGGACTACTGGAATTGAGCCATCATCCACTGTAGTCTTCAATTGTATTATTGCACAGAATTACATTGTAATAATTCATAATAAACCATTTAAATGAGGGAAAATTAGTATATTATGATTTGTAGACATTACTTATTAGATCGAAAGCATTCACACGCGCAATTTTCAACTTACTGTAGTTCATATTAACATCTATTAATGTAGGCATTAAGAGTAAAAGGCAGAGGTCATTCACTCAGAAAGGCATAGAAATTGGAAACATTCCACTAATACAAGATGCACTTGCCCAGCATCTATTTTGAGAAGGATGTGTGGCAGGTCATGTACGGAGTCAAATATTTATCAAAGCACCAGAGTTGCCAAATCCAGCAATCTTTCGAAACGTCCAATGCACAGTGCAAGATGTAATGAATGACTCTTTAAAATGAACGACTCTTCCACCAACTGGTGTAGCGAGTAGCGTATCATGCACTCATCAGTTGTAGATTTAGCAAGGAATGCAGAGGACGGTGTAAGAAGATATAGTCTTGAAATGTACAACGCTGCAAGTGTAATGGATCTGAATGAAACTTATTTGATCGCCATTTGAAAATGGCGGCTTCCAGGAGTAGTATATTTTCATATAATTTACCAATTATAGGGATCTTGTCAAGTATATATAGTGCGATTACTAACACAATAGCATCTCAAAAGTTAATAGACTAACTATTCCCTTTAAGTAAATGGTCTTGATTTTAACTCAAAATGGCTGCCATATTGAAAAACACAAGGACTGACACAAGATATTTCAAAATGTATGTCATATTTGGATTTCTTGATCCTTAAAATATGAGTATAGACACAAAAATCTAGTCAATATCATTTTTAGCTAGGTATAAAGAAAAATGTAAATTTTAACACAAATTGGCGGCCATATTGGAAAATGAAATACCTGACGGAATATATTTTAAAAATATGTCATATTTGAATACCTTTGCATTCAAAACATGGGTATAGACACAAAAATCGCTGTTATTAACCGAAATATGAGACATTGAAAATGTAATTGGCAGCCATTTTGAAAAACGGTCACCACGGCCGCCACAGGTCAAATCTAACTGGGGTCCCGTTTTTAAATAATTGGTTGTGGTCCATATTAAGCGTGTACCAAATGCTATATTTCTATCACAAAGTGCACGATTTTGCTCCAGACGGGTCTTAACCCTCTGGACTAATGGTTCATTTGATATGGGCAAATGAACCATGAAAAGCTCTCTGTGTTCCCATTGTGTGTGTTTCGTCAATGTCTGGATGTAGTAACCTGGCGCTGATTAGCTGCTGCCATAGTAAGGTTGCGTTGTCTCTGTCGTTGTCACTGCGCTTTGTAACTTTCATGGAAAAGGCGCATTACAAATGTTAAAATTATTATTATTTATTATTATTATTATTATTATTATTAAGTATTATTAAGTTCGAAAGATGTTCTTACAATGCATATATCACTCTTCTATCAACATTTAAGAAAAGAGGTGACACTACATCATTATGTTGTTGCTTTAATACACGGCCTCGTTTCCAATAAGCGGCAACAGTTGAAGCAGCTGTTTTGGCGATTAGAAACCTACCTACATCTGCACTAGCCGTTAACATTTCGAAATGAAAGTTGCATTTGATCTTCAGTGGATTTGTTTGGGCGTTCATTTCGCATTCAATTTTGTATTATCACTCCATCTTTCTAACTTTGTTATGCATTTCAGTATTGCAAAGAAACGTGGTTGTGTTTTACCAGAGAAATTGTAGTAGAATAAATATATGATTGATAACGAAATAATAATAATTTTAAGCAAACCCCGCTGGTAATCTACAATATTTTATTATTTAATTTAAACAAAACACACTCCTGAATAAAGAAAACTTAAGGTGATAGCTCAATCAAATTGTTGATGAACTTAACCATGTCAACGCAGTTGTATATACATAGAAAACAGATTTGTTCGAATTGAGTTGAAGCGGAAGGCCAGAATGATGTAAAATCGATAAAATAACAGACATAATCTTTATTGCTCTTAAGCTAATTGACATAATATTTGGACAGATGAAATCCCGAACAAAGTATTTTCACAGGATGGGGAAAAAACTGACGCAGTCAATCCTAGATCCACAAAAAAAAAAATAATGTCCGATATCATATAAATTGTATTCTTGCGAAATCGTTGATCCTTAATAGAAATAACAGAACGCATTATGTTGGAAGCACAATTAAAATGGACACGAAAACAACTAAGGATGTTTAAACGTTCAAATTCATTGTTTTGTTTTGTTTGCTTGTTTGTTGGAGTTGCGCTCTGTGTGTGTTTGTTTGTTTTGTGTTGTTTTTTTTAATGATGATCATTGCATCGATTGTGAAATTTGGCAGGACAAACCGTTGAGATGGAATATGAACGGTAACCCACTTTAATAATTACCGACCAATGCCGCCAACCAACCATTTTGACTTTAAACTTTTGAAAACTTTCAAATTCATACTGACTCAATATTTATGTATTGTATGTTTTCACTAAAATGGGTTCTTTATGTTCAAAGTTGACAATAAGGGTTAAATTGTGTTTTTGAAGGTGTTTAGATCAGTCCTACCAATTCATTGTGAAATGATCAAAACAACATACTACGAGAGGGTGGTTGGAGCACAATTCTTGCCAAACGTCTTATATTAGGCGACAAAACCAAACCAGTGCAAACATTGGTGGATATTAATCCACTGAAAATCCGCCCGTGTTTTTAAGTCCTGACCTTGAATTAACCTAGTAGGAAAATGTTTGCCTTCAATTTGATAATGATAGTACCGTTGCCAGAATGATGCGTAACTTTTGTTTGGTGGGAAGAAATGTGTATTTTCCCAAATGTATTAAAAAAAAGCATGCAGATATGGCATTTTACATTAATATTTAGTTGAATGTTGTTTTGTTTCTAAAGCATCACTAGTACTGTCACAGCAATGCCGCCAGAGTTGAGAAAATTAATCAAATAGCATACTATCACAAGTAGGACACGAGTGCGATTGTCAGATGGAACTGCTTATCTACAAACTAGTAGAGATGTTTTTTTTTCTTTCGTTGGCCTGCTCCAGTGAAAAGTGTTAATTCTTAAGTCTTGTACCTGAAAAACTAAGTAGTTGAAAATTTAAAACCATTGTACATTCGTACAGATGCCATCATTTTGATGTTTCCACATGAAAGGGGATGACACCTTTCGAAATAAACTTATAGAGCGATAATTCACAAAGGTTTTTTTAATTAGAGGTATAAGTTCGAGAGATATTCTAAAAAACAATTCTACAACCCTGTTCTTGCTACCTCATACATTAGAAGCACCTTGCTACGGAAGTTAAGGGTTCGGAAAATATTTTTTTCGCATGTTAAGTTCCAAATTTCTCGTATCATAGACTCATAGTTATGGACGGGGCTCACATGGGATCTTACTAAGTACGGAGATGCATGGAATTAGAAATTTTGGTTCGACGGGCAACAATTAGAAATGTCACTAGATGAAAACTAGCAAGTATTCCGCGCGTAGGCGGTATTCTTTCGGAAGGTGAATTAAACTAAATAAGGAAAGGAAATCACTGATCTCATACATTTATGAGTATCTATTTCCCCAACGAAAATTCGATTAATCAGACAGAACAAATGACAAGAATTGCTTGCCTTCATAAATACTGAGTAGTAGAACTGTGTGGAAATAAAATGTTAAAATTGGGCCTGACCTTGTGTAAGGCGTTATTACAAAATTCCAGAAAACACAAGATCTTGTTCAATGAATCTATGCATTCGATTGAAATCACATTCGAAATGCATCATTAGCATGACATGTTTATTGTGACACTTAATGGGTAGGGTTAAATGAGAATCTTAATCTCCAGTTTGGGAAGAAGGTTTGAAGATCTTTTTTCTTTATATGAAGGGTTGCTGGTCAGAATTGTTGGGTCCAATATCTGGGAATTGTGGGGGATATTGTGAATAAGGGGGGGGGGGTAAATTAACGCATGTCTAAACTTGAAATCAAGTCAACTTGTGTTTAAAGGCACACCAGTGCATTGGTCTTGTTATAAGGACTAAAAAAGGTGCATAGTTTGTCAGGTTCCGACTTTTAGTTAAACAGGTAGAGCCTTATTAAGATTCAAGGTCATTCTGGGGTAAGATCTTAAAGTAACAGTAGGAGATTTGTTTTAGGATACTGATACGAAGCACTCTCAAACTGCACTAGATCGGTTTTAGACCACCTACCGAGAACGTTTCCGAGGTTTATTGGACAAACAAGCACAAAAGAAAACCGAAAACTCTGTTTTGAACTTGCCTGCTATCGTAATCGTTCCTATAAAACCAGTATTTGATTTTCTGTCGTGCCCGACAGAAAATAATAAACCATCATCCTATGACATAAAAACGGCGTAAGTATGCAAGAAAACCCGAGTTCGAAAAGGGGGGGGGCGCTTATTTCTTGAAATGTCCCCATCTCTCTTTAAACAGTGCTCCGATTTTGCTGAAACCGGTGTGAAATTGTTCGCTTTGCCCGTTTCTGAAAAAAAGCATTGATATTCTCTGGTAATTCTCCATGTTTCAGGTGTTTTTGTGCAAGAAATTAAAGTTGTTTTGTTACCTAACAAAAATGCATCAGAAACCTTTCTTGTGTTATCATACTTCTAAATTTGCACAGAATAATGTGTCAAAAGTTTAGAAACAACAACAATGGGGAACATGGAAAACGGGGGAAAGTTTTGTACAGGGGTCAAAATTAAAACAAGTCTAATTGTTTAAAAACCTACACCAACTTATTCATCTGGTCATGAGGATTAAAAAAGGTATAGTTTGCCATCCACGGTGAAACGATGAAAAAATAGTTAAACATAAGTAATCCACATTTGAACAGATTTGATTTTTTTTTTCAAAAAGGGATTATCTTCATAAAGAAACTTTAAAAGATGCGAAAACAGTTACGTAATGGTGGAAATTATCGTCATACGTTCTGGCTTTAAGATGTATAACATTCCGCATACTGTTAATTGTTAAAAGAATCATGACCGTACAGCAACCTGGAAGAGAGAGTTTTTATGGTCTTGAAGTATAATGAAACGCAAAGTCCTATCGACACCTTGGTACTTTGCTTCCAATTCATTTTTATTGACTTCAAAAATCAGTTAATGTCACAACGATAGTGCAATATTTTAAATATTAATATTAAAACAGATACCAATTTTTGTAATAATGCAAAGCGCATTTCATTTACGGTGTCAATGGATATTTGATTTGTTTAAAATTGTTTTCAATGAAAAGAAAATATTTAGCCTTGAAACTTATTATATTGACTATTAAGCTTGTGTCTTGAAAACTAGACTTCGCATTACATACTTAATCTGGTTTTGTTTTCTTTGAGAATTGCAACTTTTTGTCAATTCAAGACAGCATGCCACATTACCGAAACAACTCTGCCCATGCTTAAGGTAGCACAAAGTCTATTTTTGGTGTAATCGCCACTAAATGGAGTTATATCTCTGGATTGCCAAAAGGAAATGAGATCGAACAAACACGATTGGAAGGCCCAGTCTTTAATATTATGCCACGTAAGATGACTTATTTTGATATTTCAACATATTTAACCCATTTTTTTCTTGATCGTACTATTTTTAGGCAGGCTGTATTTAACACAGTGAAGGTGCGCAAGGGGTTGCTTGACCAAGGTGTTCATCTCTAAGTTAGTGCCCAGGGAGGGGGAGGGGGGGGGAGTTTTACTGCACGAACTTTATACCACATGTGAAGGGTCATAAGAAAATCCCAAATCAGCAATAAAAAGGTTTGTTTTCCTCAAATTAGGGGCAAAGCCTTGTTTTCAAAACACGCTTTGGACACTAACGTAGTGGAAAACCCCTTGGTCACTTAAACTGTTTAAAGCATTTTAGTGGCGCTTATTCCAAGATTACCTTTTTAATTTTTTATTCACCAATGTAAATGTATTTATGTTCTCCGATTATGAGCCAAATGTTTATGGAAAAAACTCATTGGGGAATGGTTTGATAAAAAAAAATAATAAAAAGTCAATTAATAGCCTTGGCAATGACCTATAGTACATAACCGAATCCATGTACCAGGTCCAAATAAATAGACTTTAACTTTTATGTCATTTTTAAAACTCGTTATTTTATCTATTTTCTATATTTTATCGTTACTTCAAATTGTGTGCAACCCTTAGGCATTATGTAAGCAAAGAGTTTTGTACTCCCTCCATGGTTTGAATAGGCGGGTGACGCATAACAAGAAAGCCGATTTGGCAAATCCAATGTAAATTGGACATTATAAAATCCTAACCAACACGGTGAATGTTCTTGATTGAATATGAATCTAATTTTTCAGCATCTACAATGACTGGAGTAACAGAACGTGTACCAGGATTAGGACATTATTTCCCATCTATATTAAACGACGGTCTTGGAATTCATTCATCATCAACATTTGTGTTATGAGGTTGATATGGTAATATATAATAATGAATTGCTAAACGGTGCAAGGCATTAGTGGGTATAAGGGCTGGGGTTCCACATGGACCCAACATTTTGTTTTTCGCGCGCATGTTTTAAATTATTTTGCCCAAAATTTTATCTAATTGCCTAATATCAGTTGGGGGTCGTGTTGAAGCCTTCTCGCGGCAAGCCCTGTTAATGTCCCACATCACTGTTGTGGGCTACTGATTCAACAACTTAAGTCCAACCTCGTGTTTTAAAACACCACAGTGACCATCTTGAAGACCCACCCTTAATTCTAGGCGGCTGAGCCACTCACATATTAACTTTCCTTATGGCAAGCACAAAGTCTTTATCCTCCAGCTGAACGTTGAGGGTCTCTGCCCATGCTCAGGTGACATCATCTTACAGCTCTACAGGATAACGGAGTGAATATCATCCTCATCCACGAAACTCACTGCGAATCTGAAAAGAAGCTGCAAATCGAAGGTTTTGACCTTATTGCTTCATTCCGCACAACAAGCATGGGATCGCTTTCCTATTTATGCAAGGCATACAGTAGATCAAACACTGCAATCTTCAATGAATTCGCCGATCCACTGGATAAACGTTGACGCATGGGAACCCGCTTCAACCAACCATCTATAAGCCACCACCTGCTGAGGCAGACTTCAACTCCCTTCCAGTCGTTCAGCGGACTCCTTCGTCTGCGGAATTTCAACTGTATAAATCGCATGTGGACTCCAACATTGACCAATATGGCAAAGCGGCTCTTTGAACGGATGAAAGCCCAAGACCTCAACTGCTGTTTGATCGTAAGGATCCACTACATTCTATTCAAGCAGTCATGGGGGGGGGGGGGGGGGGGGGGGGGGGGCTGTCCCTCCTGTCACAGTCACCAGCGACACCGATCCCCTGCTCCAGAGCGGTCCTCCCTGATTTCCTAGATCCGGTCCTTTGCCCTATCCTGTACCATGTGAGCAGTCAAGGCACGATCTCCATCCCTCTACCGAAAGAGATGGAATTCAGGACAATCAACTGGTCAAGTTCAAACAACTCACCCAGAGAACTGTCATCCACTCGTCATGACCCGTCTTCATCTAACATCAACGATGCATATTCTGACTTCTGCCGACAGAAAATACTAAACCCATCATCCTATGAAACTAAAAACGGCGTCGCCCGTAGTATGCACAGAAAAACCAGAGTTCGAAAAGGGGGGGGGGGCGCTTAATGGGGGGGGGGGGGCGCTTATTTCTTGAAAATGTCCCCATCTATCTTTAACAGTGCTCCGATCTTTGATGAAAACCGGTTGGAATTGTTCGCTTTGCCCAGTTTCTGAAAAAAAGCATTGATATTCTCTGGTGGTAATTCTCCATGTTTCAGGGGTTTTGTGGCAAGAAATATTAAAGTTGTGTTGTTACCTACAAAATGTACATCAGTAAACCTTTCTTGTGTTATCATAATTCTAAATTTGACAGGAATAATGTGTCAAACTCAAAGTTTAGAAACAACAACACATGGGGGGGAAACATGGAAAACGGGGGAAGTTTGTACAGGTGTCAAAATTAAAACAAGTCTAATTCGTTTAAAAACCTACCAACCAACTTACTCATCTGGTCATGAGGATAAGTAATACACATTGAACAGATTTGATTTTTTTTTCAAAAAAGGGAGTATCTTAATAAGAAACTTTAAAAGAAGCGAAAAACAGTTACCGTAATGGTGGAAATTATCGTCATACGTTCTGGCTTTAAGATTTTTTTTGTATAACATTCCGTCATACTGTTACTGTAGTAGAAATCATGGACCGTACAGGCACCGGGAAGAGAGAGTTTTTATGTTGAAGTATAATGAAACGCAAAGTCCTATCGACACCTGGTACTTTGCTTCCAATTCAATTTTTATTGACTTCAAAATTAGTTAATGCACAAAGATAGTGCCAATATTTTTAAATATAAATATTATAAACAGATACAATTTTGTAAAAATTCAAAAGCTCAATTTCATTGACGTGCAATGGATATTTGTATGTTTATTTTCAATGAAAAGAAAATATTTAAATTGAACTTATATATATATAAGATTGTGTCTTGAAAAACTAGGACTTCCATTAAGTACTTCCTTTAAATCTGGTTTGTTTCTTTTGACGAAATTGCAATCTTTGTCGATTCAAGACATGCATGCAACAGTTACCGAAACAAACTTGCCCATGCCAAAAAAGTGGCACCAAAATCGATTTGGTGTATACGCAACCTAAATGATAATATCTATGATGGGATTGCCAAAAGCAAATGAGGATCGACACAACACGATTGGAAGGCCCAGTCTAGTCTTTAATCTTATGCCCAAGTAAGAATGACTTATTTTGGACAGTTCAATTATAACCCATTTTTTTTTCTTGATGTACTAATTGTTTTTTGGCAGGGCTTGTTGTATTTAAACAATTAAGATGAACCCAAGGGTTTCACTCCAGTTAGTGCCCCAAGGGGGAAGGGGGTGGGTGGGGGGAGCCCCGGGGGGGGAGTGTTGCACGAAAATTTATACCACAGGGAAGGGTTATAAAAGACAATCCAAATCAGCCAATAAAAATGTTTTTTTTTCCTCCAAATAGGTGCAAAGCATTGTTGTCAAAAACACGCGTTGGAACTACGGGAGTGAAAACCCCCTGGTCAATTGAAGTGTAGGCATTTTGTTGGCGCTTATTCAAGAGTAGCCTTTTTAATTTTTATTCTACACAATGTAAGGTATTTGTTCCTCCTATTATGAGCCAATGTTAGGAAAAAAGTCTATTGGGAATTTGTTTGATAAAAAAAAAATAATAACAAAAGTCAAAAATTATAGCCTAGGGCAAGACTGTAAGGTATTTATTGTACATATACGAAGCCAGGTACCAGGTTAAAAATATCCCATATACTTTACTTTTCATGGTTCAGTTTAGTAAAAAATCGTCTATTTTATCATATTTTCTATATTTTTCGTTACTTTCAAATTGTGTGCAACCTTAGGCATTATGTAAGTTAAGAGGTTTTGTACTCCTTACATGGTTTGATTAGTCGGGTAAAGCATTACACAAGAACGCAAGATTTGCAATATTTAGTACTAATGAACATTAGAGTAAATCCTTAACCAAACACGTGATGTCTCTTGATTGAGTATTGCAATCATAGTTGTTAGAATCTCAATTATGAGTAAAAGAACGTGTACCATGATTAGGACATTATTTTCCCCATCTATATTAAACGACGTTCTTGGAATTTCAATTCAGCATTCAAATTGAGGTTTGAGTTGATATGGTAATATAATGAATTGCTTAAAAAAATTCACCGCATTAGGGGTCTAAGGACGGTGGGGTTCATATGGACCCAACATTTTGTTTTTCGCGCGGATGTTTAAATTATTTTGCCCAAAATGTTATCTAATTGGCTAATATCAGTTGGGGGATCGTGTTGAAGCCTTCTCGTGGCAGCCCTGTTTAATGTCACATCCCTGTTGTGGCTAACTGCATTATCAACAACCTTAAGTCCAAACCTCGTGTTTTAAAACAGCACAGTGAACATCTTGAAGACCCACCCTCAATGTCTAGGCGGGAGTCACTGAGATGACTCACAGAGAACTTTCCTTATGACAAGCACCAAAGTCTGGATCCTGCAGCTGAACTTGATGGTCCAAACCATGCTAAGCGGACATCATCTTACAACTCTCCAGGGAGAACGGACTGAATATCATCCTAATCCAAGAACTCCACTGGAATCTGAAAGAAGCTTGCAAAATCGAAGTTTGGCATTATTTGCTTATTCCGCCACCAAACAAGGCATGGGATCGCTTCCTATGTGAGGCAAGGCACAAGTGGATCAACCCTGCAATATTCAATGAATTCGCAGATCCAGTGGATAAAATTATGAAGAAATGGGAGAAACCCCGCTCGCCAACATCTATAAGCCACCACCAGCTGAGGCAGACTTCATCCCTTCCAGTAGTTCAGCGGAGCTCCTTCGTCAGCGGCGATTTCAAACTGTAGAAATTACAACAGCATGGGATACTCCAAATTGACAAGAATGGCAAAACGGCTCTCGAATGGATTGAAGCCCAAGACTCCAACTCTTGTTGATCGTAGGATCACCTACCTTATATTCAAAGCACAGTCAGGGGGACACATGGAACCGTCCGACTGTCAACAGTCACCCGCGACATCCGATCCCGCTGATCCAGAAAGCGGCGGTTTCCTCCCTAGATTTCCTAGATCGGGTCATTGCCCTGTCCTGGTCGCCGGTGACGTCAAGGTCACGATCTCCAGCCCTCTACAGAAAGAGATGGGAATTTCAGGAAAGCCAAATGGTCCCTACAAGTTCAAACAACTACCAGCGAAACTGTCATCCACGCGTCAGGCCCGGCTTCATACTAAAAATTCAAACGATGAATAATTCTGACTTTCTGCTCCATTACTCCACCAAAGCAGCAGATAAAATTTACATTCCAAGAGGCAGGAAGGAATACCTACACCCCCTGTTGGGACAAGGATTGCGACGGTTATACAAAGTGTATGTTAATACCAACTGCGATACTGAGACTGAGAGAATAGCAAAGAGGAACCAGCTACTGGATCTGATTGGCCAAAAGAGACAGCACCAGTGGGAGGAGGCGATATCCATATGAACTTTACCCACTCAAGCCGCAAGGCCTGGAACACCCATCAACAAGCTCACCGAATGTAGCTGTCCAGCTAAGCAGTGGTACGGTCTCTGCAAAAACTCCAATCGCTTCAGTACTTATCAACAATGGAAAGTGGCAAGGACCCACACTCCACAGGCGAAAAGCCCACTCTCTGCTGTTAATGAGAGATTAAAACGGCTTCTACAAACCTCTCCACCGTCAAGGGCCCATGTCCCAACAATTCACCTACGATGAGATCACCGAAGCAATTAAAGTTATCAAGAATGGGAAAGCTCTGCCAATGACAACATCCCTACAGAATTCTTGAAGAATATGGCACACGAAGCTGGCGATGGCTCCAACGCTTCCTTTCTACTTGCATGGGGAACGTAAACTATTCCCTCCAGATGAAGAATTCAAAGGTCATTGCAATCCCGGAAGCCCAAGAAGAAACCAGCAAATGAGCCCGAGAGGTTACAGACCTATCTCGCTACTATCTCACATCTATAAGATGCTTGAGCGACTGATAATCGGCCGGATCAATGTTACGGTCGAGGCAAATTTACCGCTACCCAAGCTGGATTCGAAGAGAGAGGTAAATCAAAAACTGACCAGATAGCAAGATAGTTAATGACAAAGTGCGCAAGACATTATACACTTAAGTGTTAAATTTGTTTAATCGGCTATTATTCTGTAACACTGTTTTAGCAGCAACGTCTTTTGGTAACACGTCCAACCACGGGTTGCAATTACCTAAAAAGTTCCCAACGAAACACCCAATTCTAATGAACACCCACAATTCTAATGAACGTAAGTGCCACTTACGTTGGGTTTGGGCCACTGAAAAGGGCAAAATGCTCATGCAAGACCAACGTAAGTGCACTTACGTTGGTCTTGCAATGAGAAAGGGAAAAACGCTTACAGTGCAGACCAACGTAAGTGCCCACTTACGTTGGTATTGCACTGAAAGGTGCAAAATGTTTCTTATGCAAGACCAACGTAAAAGTTCCACTTTGTTTTAAACGTTGGTTTTGCACTGAAAAAAATTGTTTAATGCAAGACCAACGTAGTGCCAATTACGTTGGTCTGACTGAAAAAAGGGGAAATATGTTTATGCAAGGACCAAAAGTAAGTGCCACTTACGTTGGACTTGCACTGAAAAGGGGCAAAATTGCTCAATTGCAAGACCAACGTAAGTGCCACTTACGTTGGTCTGAATTAACGCGGAAAAAGCCAATTGCAACATAAGGATATTCCCTATTTTCTAATTAAAACTTTGTAATCACTGACATATATTCACACATACTTTAAATAATGCCGCGAATACCTCCTCTTTCCAAATTCACCAAAACCTCAATTTCGACAAAAATGTAACTGACGTTGGTCTGCATCAGCCGACGATATATATCCCATCTCAGTACACCCAGAGAAAGCGGCTAGAGAAGGCGTTTCAGTCGGCATTTTAAACATATTAAATTCCTGCTTAGTAGTATGGCTGCATTTTATGGTGAACAAATTTGTCGCAAAGTTCAAGGGAAATTACCGCCTTGTTTGGTTCGATGAGCCAAGACTTCACCGGAAGCCCAATAGCAAAGCCAAACAGTGATTTATTATAAAAAGATTTCAAATTAACCATAGTGAGTGACTGTTTTCCCGGTAGGAGAATAGCAGATTAAGATATCCACCGTTACCTCCCCCTGATAGCGCCTATTACCTCATGCAATTCCATCGGTTAGAAAGGAGGGTGTTTTGATTGTTGTAACGTAAATCAATGGAAGAGGGCAGGTCTCCCTCATAACATTTAAAGGGCCATGCTATTTATTTTTCTTCTTTTTTTGACCTAGAATTTTTCCCTCTAACCCTCGCCTCTACCTGAAAATAATGACAACTTATATATTTTAAAAGAAGCAGTAGCGAGATTCGCTACTGCCTATTGTGGTCAGTGTTTCAATATAATGAAGAGCTCCGCTCTGGAACGGTTGCCAACCTATGCTCCAGGAGTTTGAGTGGTGGTCAAAATCTCCACCACTCGAGTTTGTAAACAATGCTTTGTTCTGGCTCTGCTCGCTAACTCACGATTCTCGTAAGGGATGGGAATTCAAGCGATTTTTTTTTTTTCACATTTCTTGCACACTTTATGAAGCCGGGAATTTTTAATACCAATCTACAGAGATTAAGGAACTTATTTAACCAACATTTATCGATATATTGGCGAAATTCAACACAAAAGAAGAGGCAATATTATTTGGGGTTCATTACATTGGAAGATGCATTGCGCAGCAACAAGGACTTGTGCATTCGCCTACGTCACACGAATTTGCCAAGGCCAGAGAAGGAAATTAAGCGTAGTTTTGGGCAGCTTAAAATCACAATGAAATATAGGGTTAGTTTTGGGTGTAGAGTGCTATATTACACGATTTTTGTTTGAAAGATATTTTGGCATCCTGAAGTCAAAAGCTTTCCATTGGTATATAACTTAAATATGCCGTCCGAGCATGAGGAGAACTTAAAGATGACACTCTTCAAACGTTGAGTCAATGTGAAGTGAACAGTGGTGATTTAATTTATTTTGTCCACGCAGAATGCCCCATTCGCCATTCAAGATTTCAACAGCAACTTTTCAAGTTACTAGTGTATCATGCATATCCTCTTGACATGAGTTGCTCTATGACGCGTAATCTCCTCCTGGAATTCGGAATCCGTTTTTTTTAGGAATCAGTTGCATAATTCACGTTTGGTTCATTGAAACGCATAGCGAAAAGTGCCACAAAATGGATTTTGACCTACAGTAAAACGCAAAATCTCTGGATGGCCGACAGAGAAAATGAGGGAAACAAAAAGCATTGCCAACAAGATTCGTTTCTTTCTTTAAAGCTAGCACATGCTTTATTATAGTTTTCTAAACATGATGAGAACCAAAGGACATTGCCTGATGGTACTTTTGGAGAAGGCTGTACAGTGTGTCTGCCGGTGAGAAATTATCAGTCGCCTCTCACGCTTAAGCATGTGACTAGGGTTTATTTAAATCTTTGCAACAAAACACATTACAATTCTAAACAGTAATATTGGTATTAATGTTACGTCTAAAAAGAAGGATAATAATAAACATTGTCTTAACATGATACCCTTCGGACCTACTATAATGTGATTTGATCACCTAACGGAAATAATAAAAGCACACAATACAGAGTAGCGGGCCGTACGGTGTAGGGTGTTGACATAGTCACGACAACTGTAATAGTATGCTTAACACCTCCTCTACCGAGTCATTTTGTAACAAAAATCCGGGGGGGGGGGGGGGGGGGTTAACCACCCCCTATGATTTTTCTATAATGACCATTCCGATCCTGCACATTGGTACCACAGGATAGCTTAGAGTATGTTCTTTCCATTTGTATCAACATAAGTACCAACATTGCCATATGACGTCAACCATTAACGCTCAAAGTGAGAAAGAAAGTGTGAAAAAAAATAAATGAATATATAGGTGGAGGAAAAATTGGTATTAGCACTTTTAGCGACTCAAAAAAATCAGTATAGCACTGGGAAATCTCTCATTATATAACAAATCGTAATGAAAAATCGGATATGATTAACTTTTTTTTGGCCAAAAATCTTCCCTATTTCCATTTTGTATCAATGGAAAGAGGAGGACCGTGGCTATCTATTGGTTCAAAATCACAGTAAGTGTCTGTGATATTTCCTGTGGTGTGCTGGGCAAGTTGGTTATCTCTCTTAAAAAAAACACACTTTGCCATTGGGAATTTTTTACCAAAAACTCTGTCATCTATGGGGTACATCAACACGACACCAAAACAGGAAAAATTAAAAAAAAAAGAACTCCAGATACGATTGTGAGGCAAAACAAGTTTCGAATAGCGCCAACAAAATGCTTGTTTATGTTAATGAGCATAAAACACGCTATGCCAATTGATTTTTTTTGTCCACAAAAATTCCGCAATGTTAACTTGGCATAACCTAACAATCTTGGGTCAAATAATTTAGCGTTAAAACTGGAGAGGGAAAAACAAAATTGCGGGGGTCCACGTGGACCCCCACTCTAACACTTAAATGCTGCTGTTTTAGCCAATTGATTATTTACCATACCAACTCTTAACAATCTTTAGGACCAAGGGGGGGGCGTGGTTCCATAAGTACCCAACATTCTGCATTTTTTTGCGATTTCTCGGTTACGACTCAATTTGCAAGGAGTTTTTGCTAATTGTCTGATTTAGAATTACGCTTCTTCTGATACTAAAAAAAATCATCCGGCCACGGGCCTTAATTACAATGTAATTAGGTTGGGTCCTAGGAAACCCCCCCCCCCCCTTGGCCACTAAACGGAAGTGAAAAAATCAAGATCATTGTACTAATTAGAAAATTAAAGGAATTAAATCTTGCGATTATTTCTTAAGATAATTTACCTTGAGTGGCAATTAATTTAATAATTAATAATACTTAAATTATAAATCAAAAACCTTTTATATGCTGATAGCATTTAATATTTTTTTTCATGACGAGGCTCTTAGTGTGTAAGGTATGGAAAAAAATAGGTGATTTTGAAGTTTCTGAGAAAAATACAAGATGGTATAAATATGGTATATTTGCAATGATTATCTTATTGGTTTATTAGAGTGGATAATAAGGAAGTATTTGGTTTCAAAACCTTATATTGGAGTTGCTGAGGATTGAAATGTGCGACACTCACTCCTTTTCGGAGAGTGACATTTTCAATCGGGCCCATAGGTCAAGGTCAAAGTTCGGATTTCAATTTATTGGGGGGTAGTGGTTCTACGGGACCCATTACTGTGTTAGTGTATGATCAAACTCCATGGGAAAGTGTGGTTATATGGGTTGGGTCCCGTATTTTAGCTGGGCAGTTAAGTGTTAATGTTGATGCTGAATTCCAAGAACGTCGTTTAAGATGAATTAGAAAAAAAATTTTTTATAATTTTTCTAATATTTCATTTTTAGTAAATTAGCATTTTTCATGCGGAACAACTAAAAAAAAAAAAAAAAAAAAAAAAAAAAAGCTATAGATTGCATACTTACTCAACGATACATCGCCCGTGTTTGGTTAAGGTATTTATAAAGTTCCAATCATACTTTGATATTGCAATGCTTTACCCGACGATTCAAACCATAAGGGATATATAAAGCCCTTTGCTAATACAATGCCTAAGGGTTACATGCAATTTGAAATAACGGTAAAATATTACGATAAAATGAGTTTTAGAAACTGAACATAAATGCAAAGTATAATGTATATTTTTATCTGGTACATGAGTTCAGTTATGTTCAATAATACATTGACAGTCATTGCCCATAGGCTATAATCGACTTATTTTTTGTTATTATTTTATCAAAATATTTCATTTAATTATACATTTTAAGGTACCCTGCATGACAAAAATAATACGCACGCAGGGGGATAACTTAACTTACTTAATTTGATTTCACTCCTAATAATAACAGAGAATTGTAAAAGATATTGTTTCTTCTAATTTTATGTTGAAACAAAATTTGCACAGAGAAAAGTACCCTCGTTATGCCTGTAGCCAAAATCGTCTGGTGTATTTCACTATGAAATGCGAAAAAAAAACGTTTCAGAGAAAATCGCATTTGAAAAATGGCAAACTTTGCCTAGTCACTAAATTCAATTGAAAACATAAGATTAACCCTTTAAAATTTATATTATTGTGATATTGCGAAGACGTTTGATAAACTAGATGAAATTCAATGGCAAAGTTATTCGTCAGTGTGAAACACATAAAAAAAAAATATATTTGCTATTCATTATTACATAGTGATGGATAGAGAGTTCTCATTTACCTTTGCATTGTTAGCACCCCGTCAGAATGTAATACACCAAACAGTAATATTTCGCACATCCTTTGCATGGACGTACGTCACATTAGAATGTGACGGATTCTGAGTAAAGGTCAAAATTCAGCAATTTGATTTTTTTTTTTTTTTTTTTTTTTTTTTTTTTTTTTTTTTTTTTTTTTTTTTTTTTTTTTTTTTTTTTTTTTTTTTTTTTTTTTTTTTTTTTTTTTTTTTTTTTTTTTTTTTTTTTTTTTTTTTTTTTTTTTTTTTTTTTTTTTTTTTTTTTTTTTTTTTTTTTTTTTTTTTTTTTTTTTTTTTTTTTTTTTTTTTTTTTTTCCGAAGGACTTTTCCCCATAAAATTTAGATCATAATAGGAGAACATGAATATATTTACATTGCTGAAATACAAATTAAGAAAGTTACTCCAGTACGATTTAAGGGACAAACTACATTTTAAATAGCGCCACCAAAATGCTTAATTATGATAATTAGCGTAATAATTAGCGTAATAACGTAATAATTAGCGTAATAACGCCATGACCGATTTGAATTTTTTTCCACCAAAATATGTGCAGCTGATATTTAGGCAATTACATAAAATTTTGGGCATAAATTTCCCGTTAAAAATGGCGTACGAAAAACAAAATGTTGGGTCCACATCGACCCCCCCCCCCCATACACTTACGTGTTAAGAATGCGTAAAAGCGTTAAGTATGGGATCAAATCAACGTTATCGTAAGTATTCATGAAAGATAAAGTGCTATTTAGTGAAAGAAAAAGGTGTGTAATCAACTCTCCATTAGCAAATAAGGATAAGTACTTCAGTTGATGTTCGTATAATTTCTTGATTTAAACAGCGTGCGTAATTTTCCATCTACATTGTATTAAGTAATTTATCATTACGAACATTGAATGATCTTCGAACACGTGACAGTCAACATTTACGACTATTTCATTTGACCCATCTTGTTGTGGTTTTGCTATGTACATTCGTATTTCACATTCCATGCAACTAGATTTATAGCTGGTTAATATGTTGTATGTTGAAGTGGGCAGACTTTGCACTATAAGGAAGAAGAAATAACGAATGAAAGTAATGAATGAAAGACATCAAA